>KK121096.1:0-11030 GCA_000611955.2 Stegodyphus mimosarum
TTAACTTTTTACGACTTGTGCATTCAATATATAACGAACCCGTACGCACGCAACAATATAATATTTTTGCATAGTTACATTTCTGAACGCATTTTTGCATACGAATGCTGGCATTTTGTAAAGGACATTTTTGCGTACAAATGCTGATATTTTGTAAAGGTGTAAATTGTAGGTCTTTTGAGTTTGAATGCAACAGCATTTAAATTGATAAAACAACTGAACTAGAATACAGCATAGAGGACAAAATGCTCCTAACGAAACTTGGCAACATTTGGCCATTATTTGGAAGTTTCGGGGAAACATATTTTCGAAGTTCTGGGAATGATTTTTCCTTCGAGCTTATAGAAGCCCGTGCAACTCCATGTAAATGCGACTTCGAGAGCCAGGACAGCTCTGTTAACTTATGCGTACTTCAGAGGGTCTGGAATTGTGTTTTAGTTTACCTGTGAGAGATGTTAGTAATTTACCGTATTTCTCGTGTGCTGAGAAGGATTTGCCTACGGTCTCTTGAGTTATTTATTGCTACCTATTTTACTGTGAGTCATTATTAGTTGGAATAAATTGTCAATTTCTTTTCTATTTATCTGGAGTAAGTATTTAAAGAGCATCTACGAAAGCGTAGCTCAAAACAATAAACATCTTCAAATAGGTGGGAGTTAAAGTTCCTAGTATATCTAAAATTAATTCTTTTTAAAAATTTATGTATAACGGAAAAAAATTGCAGTATTTGTTTATTCTGTAATAATAGGAAATATCTCTTTAACCTAATGATTGGCAATCTAAAATACTATCCTTCCACTGTTCTGAAGGACAGAAATCTTCATAAGTGGGCACCTTTCCGCTGCAGTGCCCTTAAGATGACATCCTTTTTTTAATTCGACGTGAAACATGATATTTCTTCTTTTTCCTTTCAAGCTATGAAAAAAAAAAAAAAAAAGATTTTAAAAACGAGAAATACAGGGTGATCTTAAAAAAACTTATATATGAACCCTTTACCGGCCTATCCGCTCAACCAATCCAAATGAAATTTCAGATATTGTTATCCGAAATTAATTATTATTAGGTCGGGCAATCGCGGTGGCGACGAAACTGAAAAGTTACGGGAGATGAGACTCTATCTTGAGAAGTTGTACACATTGAAAAATTGTAACTCCAATAGAAGTTTTTTTTCTCTCTTCTCTCTTTTTATCGGTCTTTTACAATGTAAATGTTGTACAGCGGCAATTTTTTGTCATACGTTAGCGTTCCCACGCCATTTATGCTTTTCACATGTGCTGATTGGTCTTGTAATTCAAAAATTTCGAACTTTTTTAATGTAGCCGCAATCGTGAGAGCTCTGTTGTTTTAAATCATCTGAATCTCGAGCGGATAGGCCACTAGAAGTTTATATAACTGGGAAGTTTTTTTACGACGACACTGTGTAAGGTTTTAGTTAAACTAACAGAGTTTTATTTTAATTTGACTTTTTCTATCTGTTCTTATTTCAACTTCCCGTTAGAATAAGCGCGCGTTTCAGCTTTATGCTAATTTGAAGTGGAGCCAAGTTTATATTTAAACGGTAGTGAGGAACTACTCAGGGTGAGAGAGCTTTAAGTTTCAGACCACTGTTACTCTGTTCGGCGTTCGCCTGACCAGCTAGTATTTAAATTCTAAGCCGTAGCGCTGTTACGCTATTACTTATTGAAGTAATTCTAAGTGCGTTAGTATTAGTTAAATCTTGCTACTCACCCTTCAGCATAGAGGCCAACCTCGCGTTTATAGCTCTATGAGCAACGACTACTTAATTTCTAATTAGTTTTAATTTAAATAATTTGATTGTTCAGTTTAGACCCAAGTGCGGTCATTATTTTCTGTATCCCTCCCGAGTTGGGAAGTGGCTGTTAATAAGTGTGGTTTAATAAAAGAGGATTTTAAATCCTTCTGAAGTGCAGTTCTTCTACCACTTAACCACAGTTTTCTACCACATAACATAGCTGCATTCAGCTCCCTGTTCAAGATCAGGACTTAACGTTTCACGAAGATGTTCGTCAAGAATATGCACCAAACACGCAGTCCTGGCAACTGTACTTGAAAATAAAATCAGAGTTGAACATGGAATCTCCGAGCAATCGGCTCCACATGTTAATTATTGCACCACAAGAGTACATGAGACAAATGCCTTAAATTTCTCCTAATCCTCCCTTCCCCATAATTAAAGGCGCCTAAAGAAAGTCCCTCGATTGTCAATCCTAATTCAGCAACAATTTGTTATCGACCTTATCAGATGCACAGAAAGGGAGGAATTTAGCCAGAAATAGGAGAGTATCAACTCAACAACCTTTAAAAAAATGGTGCTCTTCTATTATCGGGACCGTATTCAGAAATGTATGTATATATGTAGGGATGGATGGATGTGTTCATGTATGCATGTATATGTGTACTTACGTATGTATGTCTATGTATATACACAAATATATACACACACGTCATACATTTCTGAATGCGGTCCTCATAACAGAAGAGTACCAAAAAATAGTCGATTCATGACCCATAACGATCTATTGCGTAATTTTTTTGGAATTTTCCTTATATATAAAATAGCCAATTAAACTGAAGAGTTGTAGTTTAACTCCTATAATCTTACTCTCTAAATTCCTTCGCTGAAAGTTTCCTTACTCTAGCCAAATAGTTCTTATTTTCATTTTTTAACCTATTAGTTTAGATTTGGATTAAACTGTATTTAAATATTTTTACAGTAAAATTAATTCCGTTGAAATGGAAGCGACTAGCTTAAAATATGAATCGGTTGCGCTATTGATATCAGTACACATTCTCTATATATAGTACTGTAGGAAATGTATGTCTTTACTCAGTGTAGTCATATGTCAAGTAAAATGACGTTTAAGAATACTTACTTGAAGTTACGGAATTTATTTTTCATCATTACTCAGGATTTTTTTAGGATGTTCTTATTGTATGGTAAATTAAATAAACTTATTCACGATATGAATATGAAGTTACTCGAAAAAAATTTAATTACATACTCGATTGTAAAATTATATCTTACGAGAAGAAAAACTGTATTGAAATTATATGGACGTTGACTAACTATACTGCTTTTCTAATAATTTGTTAAAATACTCAGTGATATTATTTTTATGCAAATAGAAATTCTGTGGATGAGCAGATTGTTGTGGCTGAGATGGAATATCGGCTGGCGAAAGAAGAAATGGCGCTCTTGACATTACAAGAGCAGCACTGGGAGTCAGCAGCATTGTGGGATGTACCCCATACGCCAGACATACAAGTAAGTATTCGAAATAATCTAGAATATCTTTAATAAATTTCAGGTATGTTTAGACATGTACTCTATTTAATAAATATTAATTTTAATTGATAATTTAAAAAGAATCGATCATTAATAACAATAATAATTTTAAACAGATACTAATAACTGATAATTTTGAAATCTATTATTTTTAATGTTGCCAAGAAAAAAATGATAGTTACAGTTTATTGTGTTATAATTGTTGTAAATTTTTATATAATACAATGGAAAATCTTTTAGAGAAAAATTGGGAGGAAATAACTTACTAATTTTTTTTTCGTGTTAAGTAATGTTCTGGAAGTAAAGAAAAATTTCTAGAAATTCATTAAACTTTGTTTGACAGAAGTTCCTACCCAGCTTTTATTTTCATAAACAGTTATCACAGATACACTCTTAGACAGAAAAAACGACGCACCGAGAAGATATAAAGCAAATTGGACACAAATTAATATGCATACAGGTTTCGACGGAAAATGCAAAATTTTACATTTTGGCTGCCAATGAATGAACGGCTGTCGCTACAGCGCATCTGATCTGCGCAACTGGCAGGATATTTAAGAGGAGAATTTACGATTCCAGGTCATAAATTCTTCACGAATTTCATTCCGTGTACTCTGGCAGACAGTAACTATGCCTCGCATACAGGTGCGCGAACGAAATGCGCAAATGTCAGAATTTGAGAGGGTCGTGTAGTTGGGTTCAAAGAAGCCGGTTGGTCTTATAGGCGAATAGCTCGACATTTGAGCAGGAGCGATGCCACTGTTAGAGGATGTTGGCAGGAATGGGTGAACCATGGCCGCACACAGCATCGAGAAGAAAGCGGTAGGCCAAAGAAACTACACAACGTGAAGACCGAGCAAACGTCAGAGTGGCATTCACAGCCCCAGATGCATCATTATCATCGATTGTACGTGCAACTAGTGCTTCAGTGACTGCAAGGACCATTCATAGACGGCTCACAGAAAGAAGGCTGACGTCATGGCGTCCCTTGCGCCGACTGCCATTGACCTCTGTACAACGCCGAGCCCGTTTGCAGTGGTGTCGGGTTCATTCGCACTGGAATGTCACTGACTGGAGTAGAACAGTCTTCAGTGATGAGTCCCGCTTTGAACGGAGCCCCGGTGACCAGCGAAGGCGAGTCGGCAACCTCCCGGACAGCGGTGTTATACAAACCTGACTGTTTTCCGGCAGACAGGCCGACATCCAGGAGTGATGGTCTGGGTGCCATTTCATTTCATAGTAGGAGCCCTTTGGTTGTCATTCGTCACAACCTTACAACACAGCGGTACATTGCCGAAGTTCTAAGGCCCGTTGTGTTGCCCTTTATGTGACGCCACCCTGGTCTTACATTTCAGGAAGTTAATGCCATTCCCCACACTGCACGTTTCTACTGCTTGCTTTAGTGCTTGCCGAACATTACCTTGACCAGCAAGTTCGCCGGATCTCTCTCCAATTGAGCACGTTTAGAGCATTATGGGCAGGGCCCTCCAACCTGCTCGGGATGCTGACGATCCAATGCGCCAGTTGGACAGAATTTGGCACGATATCCCTCAGGAGAACATCTGCAACCTCTATCAATCGATACCAAGCCGAATAACTGCTTGCATAAGGGCCAGAGGTGGACAAATGCGTTACAGACGTTTCCACTTTGTGAAGCTCTATCACTTCAATAAATCATAAGATTTTATCAAACTGTAATCATTTGTTTTTCTGTACCTGTACATCACTTTTACGATTTTCGTCCCATTCGGATAACTCTTTCTTGGTGCGTCGGTTTTAGTCCAAAGGGATTTAGTCCCGAAGGACTATTACTTTCGTTTTGCGATTTCGCGTCGATTCACTCTGAATGCCCGTTTCACTTTTCAAATTGTTGCCACTAAATGTTATCGCTCTGCATTAAATTTAAAAAAATGAAAAATCTGCATTAAATGTATGCATGTTTCTCGCATTGTGATAAAACCTAGAGCCATCGAATTTTGAATGACGTAATCCTACTGCGAATATGGGCATCTGGAAGCCCTAATTTTGAATTTGAAATTCGCTTTATTATCGATTTTATGTTTTGTAACATTTCAACGAATTTCTGATTAACAAACTAAATGATTTCAAAGCGAGCAATGGCAACACTGTACGGAAAAAAAAACATTTTTATCTCCAGCGCACGAGACTTACGGAAATTCTAAAGATATGTTCATTTTAAAATGATTTTGCGATATTGATTTTGAACTGAATTTTATGGTTTGAGTACGTAGTACATGATATTTAATAAAAAAAAGTAGCACACGAAACGTTAAAAAAACGCGCCTTTGGACGTAATTTAAAATCTGAAATCTTTCAGATTTTTTTTTTCCTTAAATCTTTTTTTTTTTCGTCTAAGAGTGTATATACTTCTAACTACAAGAATGTTTTAATTATTAATGTTTTTGTATTTTTAATTAAAAAAAGCAATTTTGTAAAAATTACGAAGTCTAACTTTTTATACGTTTTTCTGATCCCACTAGTTAAGAAAAATTTTCATTTCTTATAAAAAATCAGAAACAAAAAACTACTTCTGTAGAAGAAAAATTGTCGAAGGTTTTAAAATTTTCGATTTTTGATATTATATTCTATTTACATTTATGGATAGATTGATAAACGAATTAGAATAATTTGAGGTTCCTCCACTTAAATAACATCCAATATTGTTTTGTAATTTTTCAGTCTCTTTAATAATTTATAATTTTGTTACATTTGGTATACGAAAGAATTTTCATACAAGTAATTTATAAGTTTTCAACGTCTAAAAATATATAATTAATATTCTCAAGTTTTATTACTTTACAATAATTATCTGATAATTCTCCAAAAATGTTTTATATCACAAATATTTTTAATTTTTATTAATGCAAATAATATTACGAGCTGGCCGCATGCCAAGGTCTTTTAGAACACAAATTCTATAAGTTTCTGTGGATAAGATTTCCATTCTGGAGGGGAAAAAAATGACATTGATTAATACTTAACAGTAATCTGCATAGAAATACTCATCAGTTTATCACTTAAAATCAGAAACACTTTTTAATCTAGTATTTTATTTTTAGTTACGTAAAAATGCACAGATTTCTCTCTTCAATTTGCATATGACCCCTAAATATGATCCCCAATTTTAAAGTTAACTATCTTGGTGAATATTTATTGTACGGAAGTCAACTTTTTGTGGTTTATTTTTCATAATAAGTACCAAAACAGTTCTAAGTACTCCTAAGAATCGGAAGAACATATAAAATTCATGTTCCGTAATTTTTACATAACTCATTTCTTTAAATTAAAAATGCCTAAACATGAATATTTGAGTCATTTAAAACATTTTTGCGATTGGAAGTATATGTCTATGACCATGTAGAGTCATTAGATGCTGGAGACTTGACAAATGATCAATACCCTCACCGGGACTCAAACCTAGACCTCTCGAATACGCGCCGAGTGTCCTACTGTTACGCCACGAAGGGATACAGAAAGGAATGAGAAAAATACCTTATAACCAACGATATCAATTATAAAGGTCTGTTAAGAACTTTTATGAATACAGTGCATATGGTTATGTGCTAAATTCTAGGATTCTTCAACATCGAAACATCATCTCACTAAAGTGATTATTTTAAATTTAGCCACTACTGCTTTAGCGTTTATAAAGTTGCTCAGTTGCAAAACCAGAGGAAAAGCTTCTTCGATCTTTCAGTACTTATTTACAAAACAACTCCCTGAAAATGTGTGTAAAAATTAAAAATGATAAGAATAAGTATTACTGTTCATTTTAACTGCTGATAAATCTTAAACAAAATACTGTGTAGCCTGCTGCCCGCTGTTCAGTAATACTCAAAACTACAGTTCCAAATTACGCGCTTTCTAAAATTTGTAGTAGCACATGGCACAACTCTTTATCTTTCGCACAAACTAGATGTCTGTGTTGCAATTGTAAAGAGTCTCATCTCGTTAATTATTAAAGTTGTTCTAAATTTCCTTAAGAAAAGTAATATTAAAAGCAAACATGTTAAATCTAGCATAGTTTATAAAAGTTACAGTAACGAAAAAATGCTGATAATCAATTAAACCCTTATGCTGAATCTGCGATACAAAATATGCTAAATCCGAAGATGTGCTGCTAAATCCCGTTTCGAGACAAATAGCCTGTTCAGGGTGACGCCCTTTTGTGCTAATATTTTTGCAGTAAACGCAGAATAAATAGAAAATAAAAATAATTTCTTTTTTCGCAGAAAGAAGTATGCGAGGTTCTGCATTCGTATATCATGTCAATAAAGGAGAAAGGTGCTGTTCCAGCCTTACATGCAAGTGAGCATCTGGCACTGGAGAATTCAATTCTGATATCTTCACAAAGTGACAAACCATCTATCCCGAAAGTCGAGTGGGCACATCATAGTACAGACTTGCAAATCGGTGACAGGTAACCAATGATATATTCCTATTATGAATATGGTATGCATATGAGAAATGCGACTTCGATTACCACTGTGCCAAAACATAGCTATCACGGCTGTCGGCTAGAACTGGCCTTCCTTTTTCTGATCGGACCAAAGGTTGTCAGATGGTATTCCCTTGGTGAAGTTTGTTGCATCAAAGAGAAAGAATTACAACCTCAGACTGATAGTTATAAACTATAACAATATGAAATTGTAATCCTTTTTTCCTATTTTCGCTATCTTGAAGATAGAGCCCTATAATTCATATCTATGCTCCTCTTCTCACTTACTCTCTGCATTTGTAATTGGCCTGTCATTTTGTTCATCTTTCAGTGAATTCTGCATCAGGCGGTTCGCGCTGCATCTTAAGTTACTTTTTTGTATTTACCTTACCTCTGAATGTAATGTGGCAAAAACTCATCATGAACAACGCCAAGAAAAGAGGATACCAAGATTTATATTATAAGATTCTAGCTAAATTAAAGTTATTTGGGGACTAGATCTTAGCCTGAGCTGTGAAGTGACTATTCGCTAAGTTCAACTTGTATTAGGAGCAACAAAAAATCGAGGCATTAAAAAAAAACCTTTCATTTTAGTTAAAGAATACTGTGAACAATTGATACTCCTAGTATATGCAGGGCCTCACCAATACTTTTGGCGGCAACTCAAAATAGAAAACCTAAAATTACCGTATTTGACGGCATATAAGACGCACTTCTTTTCCTAAATTTGGTCTCAAAAAAGTTACCTGCGTCTTATACGTGAAGGACACAGGTTAACTTTCAATACTGAATGTTATTTTTAGCCCGGTAAAGGTCTAGACACATATAACTTTTTCTACATCTGCCATAATTATTTTATCAGATTTAACTAAATTTCTGCCAACAAAAATATAGCTCAAAAGAGAGAACTGGGATGGTTTCTTTCCGACACCGCACCGGTCCCGTCAAAAAGTAAACGAAACTAGTAGCGCTCGCTCCGCCCTCGGTGCGGAGAAGCGGGGAGTAGCACATAGTACAACGTACTACTCGTTCAACGTATGACGCCCGACACTCAGCCAAAGAATATGTATTGTTAAGAAGGAAAGCTTCGCAGCAGCAGGAGTGGCTCCCTCCGAATGAAAAGGGACACAACTGCGCATGCGTGAAATATCTGTCGCCAAAAAGCGTCAAAGCTCGGAGCTGATGTCGAAGTTCGAACAGGTTCGACGGTCGCGTTTATCAAGAGTTTAAAGCTGTGTGACTCCATTTTTCCCTATATATTGACAGATATAAAATCAGACATCAAACTTCGATATGGATACAGAAAACAAGAGATTAAGCTATACAATTCAGTATAAACTAGGAGTGTTAAACTACGCCAAAGTGTATGGAAACAGAGCAGCAGCAAGGCATTTCGGTCCACCACCTACCGAAAAAATGATACGTACTTGGCGACTGCAGGAAGATCAACTGAAGACTGCTAAAAAACAGAAACATAACCTTTGATACTCAGCTCCATCTTGGCCTGAACTTGAAAATGTTGTAAAAATGTGGGTGATAGATAAGAGGAATTCTGGGATAAGTGTTGCAACCAAAATGATAATCAATGAGGCCAAAGGATTTGCAGAAAAACATGGGAATCAGAACTTTTCAGGCTCTGAGGGCTGGTGCTACAGGTTCATGAAAAGGCAAGGCTTATCAATGCGCACAAAAACAACTATTGCACAGAAAATGCCAGCAGATTATGAAGAAAAAATACTAGCATTTCATAGGTTTGTTATAAATGCACGTAAGAAAACTTCTTTTGAGCTCGGTCAAACAGGAAATATGGATGAAATTCCACTCACATTTGATGTACCATCCAACAAGACTGTGAGTATTAAAGTGTCTAAATCAATAACCATAAAAAACACAGATCATGAAAAAACCGATATACGGTAGTTGTAACATGTTGTGCTGATGGCACAAAACTACCGCCGTTTTTCATATTCAAAAGAAAAACTCATCCGAAAGAAAAAATTTCAACGGGTGTAATTGTTCATGTTCATCCGAAAGGCTGGATGGACGAAGCTGGAATGAAACTGCGGTTACAGAACGTATGGGCGAGGCGACCTGGTGGACTCTTAAGAAAACCCTCTCTTTTGGTTTTGGATCAGTTTAACGCCCATAGAACTGAAACCATAAAGAATAAAGCGAAAAAATTAAACACCCAGGTAGCTGTCATTCCTGGTGGACTGACTAGCCAATTGCAGCCTCTAGATGTTTCGGTGAATAAGCCATTTAAGGAAAAAGCGCGAGAACGATGGAACAAGTGGATAGGAGAACCATATCATGCCCTCACATCCTCAGGTAGAATGAAGCGGCCCTCTATTTCACAAGTGTGCGAGTGGGCAAAAAGATCTTGGGAGGACGTAAAGGCTGAAGTAATTGTTAAGTCCTTTAATAAGTGCGGAATCAGTAATGCTCTTGACGGAACAGAAGACGACGCATTATTCGAAGAAGGTGATACTAGCGATGACGGAAACAGTAGCGATGACGATATTCTCGTTTTCAATGATGATGATAGTGAAAAGGATTTTTATGGTTTTGAAACTGATTAAAGTCTAATTTCATGATAGGCAACGTTTTCCTTGAATCTGTGTTTTTTGTTGTTTCTGCTTTATTTTGTATTATGTTTGATTGCTTGCCATTCATTCATTTATTCATTATTGAAATTTACATATCATGTTCAAAATAGCTTGCCGTTTGTTAATTTTCCTTAATAAAAATATGTTTGGTAATTGCATTCAATTATTGTTTATTTGGCTTTTACGAAACGTGAGAACTAAAAGAAACCACATTTTAAGTTATTGTGGTACCGTGTTGTCGCGCGGACTATTGAAACTTTTTTTCCTTGTGTGTGGCCTTCTAAATAAGTGTGCGTCTTATGTGCCAGTGCGTCTTATATGCCGTCAAATACGGTAAATCTAATCCTATTCTAATTTGAATAAATCAGCCAAAGCTGCACAGAGATATTTAACGCAGAGCTTAAATTGCGCCGGAGTCCGGCTCCGGTATTTCTCAGGATTCATTCTAATTCTAGACGGAGCGCACCGGAGCACTAAAAAGGAAGGCCCCGGCACTGCTTTTATGTAACTGAATAACAATTTCAGTGGAAATCTGATATCGAAAATTTTATTTTTAGCAATAAAATTATAATCAAAATCGCTTATTAAATTCTAATTTATCTCTTTACATTTTATTTAATTTTAATTATTTAATCATTTTAATCTTAAATTATTTAAA
>KK121096.1:11041-39708 GCA_000611955.2 Stegodyphus mimosarum
TTAATTGAATAATAATTATCAATTAAAAATAATTAATAAATATTAATATCAATTAAATAATTATTAATTAATTTGATAATCATTAACTATTTAATTTTTAAATTATTAATGATTTTAATAGTCATATTATTTACACTGCTGACCACCCAAATCGCAACACCAAGAAAGACATATAACAACAAAATTTATTTAGTAGATAACATGTTGACCAAGTACCAAATGATTAAATTTATAGACTTCTGTGAAGTGTAGTTGTTTCCAGAATCAGTAGGCAGAGTAGCCGCCATTGTTGGAGATCACCGCTGCCACACGCCTCGGCATTGATTCAAAGAGACTTTGGATGTGTTCTTGGGGTACAACAGACCAAGCAGCTTCCACACGTTGCCAAAGTTGATCTAGTGAAGCACCTTGGGATGTAATCTGGGTCAATCGTTCAGCAACCATGGACCTCATGTTTTCTATAGGCGAAAGATCCAAAGAGTGAGCCGGCCAGGGAGGCTGTTTAAAGTACCGGCAATGCCTACTAGAGGAGTGCGAGAGTGATATCCAATACCGCCCCATACCATAATACCCGGTGCAGGACCAGTGTGGCAGTGCATAACGCAACTGTTCAGCATCCTCTCTCTACGGTGTTTCCAGACTCGAATCCGACCATCGTGGTGTTGCAGACAGAAGCGTGATTCGTCAGTAAAGACAATTTCATTCCATTCTGCCGTTCACACCCATCTTTCATCACACCATTGGCGGCGGAGACGTCTGTGGTTCTACGTCAAGGGTAGACGAAGCAATAGACGTCTTGCGGACAGACCACTCTGCTGTAAACGGCGTCGAATGGTACGCGCAGACATTGGATGATACGCTATAGACTGAATGTGCTGTGCTATGGTTCGTGATGTGACTGAGCGATCCCGCACTGCCATGCGCACAATATCCCTGTCATCACGTGAAGTGGTGCACTGAGGTGGATGCGATCGAACACGTCGGTCCGTCGTACCCTCCTGCATCCAACGGTCACATATCCGCATTAGAGTTGTTTGGTTTCGTCCAACACGACTACGGATTTCCATGAAAGATAATCCACACTCTCGGTAGGACACTATCCTTCCTCTGTCGTACTCGGATACTTGATCAAACGATGATCGCTGTTTACTAGGAGGCATACTGATTGTTTTTTTTTTTTTTTTTTTAAAAAACCACAAGAAAAACACAATTGCCGAACTTGAAATCATCGAAAACTCCAAGCCTTAAATAGCGCTTTGAAGTGGCGCCACAGGCGCGCGTGATGTGCGTCTGCGCTGAAATCCTAATCATTTGCATATCTCACCTCCGCTAATGCATGCTGTAAATTTCATGTTATTTGCATGCTTCCTTCAGGGAGTTGCATTTACGGTGACCAGCAGTGTATTTATTTAGTCTTGTTTCTCTTTCCTAACGGTCTTCCATAGGGCTCTGGCACTTCTACTTTTAGAAATTAAGCCCTGATTTAACGTGTAGTTGGCTCTTGGCTTCCACCGATGTAGATTAACCGGCAATTAATACGAAAGGCCGGAAAAAAACAAGCTTAACTGGAAGAGAAAAAAGTGGTCGAAAGGCAGAACGCGTTCTGTCTGAAGTAACTCAGACACCAGTTTAAATAGTAGCTTTCTACCTTACTTTGCATAATGCGCGAAACTAAAAGCTCATTCTTTCAAGAAAGTGTGGGTTGAAAACAAGAGTTTATAGGAAGGATTGCTTCCAAAATAAAATTAATTGTTAGTTAAAATTAAACCCCACAATATATTCAGTATGTATATATGAATCAGTATTCATATATTTTGTTTCAAATCCATAGCCCATGGAAAAAATGCCTCATATCATTTGTAACAAAGTTTTCTTAAGGGATTTTAAGGTAACAAATTTGAAGTAACATCTGCAGAATGGTCAGCCTCAACATGGAATTTAAAATAAAAGCATTTTTAGTGTCATGAGAATTTTTCACAGAAATTATGTGTTCCGCGAGGCCATTACACTAATCACACCAGAAGATTATTGAAGCTTCCTATGTTACATCAGTAATGACAGCAAAGCAGAAAAGCCACAGTCAGTTGAGGAACCTTACATTATAAAAATTTTGGCTGTCCTTCATCATGCTGTGATCTGAAGAAACAGCTTCAAATGGAATTAACAATTTTGAACGCTGTGTCATTATTTCTTTCGTATTTGAGCTTTTTACTGAATCATACTTGTTGGTGAATTATACATTGGTATCTCAAAAAACTTTAAAATTCATCATAATTTTGGCATACAGTTTATAAATATATTTATGCGGCCTGTCATTGCTCCTGCTATTTTTGTTGTGATTGAAACTAATTAAAAAAGCGGTAGTTTGATATCAACGAGATAATATTTAAAGAGTTGAATATATTTAAACCTCTACCATTTTTTTTTCAAAGATATTATGCCCAAATTTTAAAAACTATGCGCAAAAATAAGCTGTTGTTCTATATCGATTCATCAGACTAAATGGAAAAAGAAAGTCTGTTAATGTCGGTGTATAATTGTTCTGTTATATATTCACTCATTTTCTCAGTCTTCTATATCAGAGTATTTCGAGATAATTGTAAATCTTTAATTTAAGGTACAATTTCAGTTTTGTTTCTAAAATCATTCAAAGTAAATTTGAAATTTCCACAAACGTTTCTTTTACAAATTTCCCAACATAGAATGGTTCACATTTATTTACTCAAGCATGGCTTATTTTAAGTAATGCTGCACACGATTTCGATGCAACTTATACTGTCGCACGGGGCGGCAAAGTTTTTAGAATTTAGAGAAGATAAATAATTTAGAGAATGTAGACAAGCAAGCAGCAAACTTTAGGTATGGCAAAAGTTTTAGAATTTAAGAAGGTGCAGGGCAGTAAAATTTAAGACCCAAAGAGATTGAACCGGGAGGGAAAAATACCTACCGCCGGCCCTTGATTTCAGCATGGGTTTTCTAAAAGCATTTTCTTGAGCTATTAATTGAGCTTTAGGATCCCTAGATTTATTTTTCTGAAGTCACTGCTTTATAGATAAGCTATTTAACATTTATTAAGTAAAGCTCATGCCTCACTAGATTACTCTTTTTGCTATGGCTATAGAGGCATTTTGCTAGTTAAGCAAACACATTTGTCATTCATCATTTAAAAAAATGTAATGAAATTCCCAGTCTTTATAAAAATGATATGTTTTTGATTGTTTCTGTTTTACTGTTCATTTTAACGGGTACTAAAAAGCAAAAATATTTTTACGCAGACAATTTAAAGTATAACAGAAATAAGGTATTTACATCTTTGCACAGCAATAAGTACTAAGAAAAATTGACACTATTTTTAGAAACGTTAATACAATGTTACCACTATGGTTGAATACTAAATACTAAACAAGGAATACCTACTACTTTAATACTTATGAGTTGTTGCACCGAAGATTAAAAGAGGGCGCGGCGAGAAGCGAATTTTCAATGTCAATATTAATATTAAAGGAGCCATGATTATTTGTTTAAATGAATCACGATTAAATTGCTTTTGCGTGCTGAAATCGTCATCTCTCGGCTGTAACAGACAAAAAATCGTCTCCCAATCGACTTTTCTGATGCAGCGGAAACGTTTTCAGCATTTGGCTTTTTATCAAATAAAGTTTGACGAGTAGATGTATGCCGTATTTCCTCGGGTATTCCCTCCTCCCTAACTTTTTAGCGCTATGTTCTGAAATTTTTTTAAATATTCACATAACTTCTCCCTTTCTGTGTTGTAATTAGTTTTTCCTACAGAGGGCTACTTATTGGTAAACTGTATTCCCTCGGTTATTTTTATTTTTATCCAGTGTATTTAATTAGTATTTCCATTTTTGTATTAGCATTTCATCCATTTTATATTATCTTGCATTTATGATTTCAAATGTACTTTGTGCAGATTTTTTATTAAGGTACTTGGACGTGGCAGGTGTTCTCACATTTAAAAAACTTTCCAAATATATGATTTCACCTAACTTCTATTAGCTGGATTCCAGCTCACTGCAGCCTTATCTACTGCTGTTGTGTTGGATGCTTAGAAATCGAGGTCTTTTGTTTGCCTCTTTCGTCTTCGTTTCTCCGCTGCCCTTCTTAAGAGCTGCAATCAAGACTCATTCATGTGAGGTGCCCTTGGGGCTTTACAAGTAACTAAGCCAGAGTTCGACGTTTTTGGCTCAGTTACAGCCAGATATAGTCTCAATATCCGTCAGATATTGTAATATCAATATTACTGTGTATTTTATTGGAATATAGGCTTCTTTAAAAAACGTAGTATTGTGATAACTTACCCATGACTACTTTACAGTTGTTATGTTTTTACTGTAACTGCGTTCTTCAGAAATTATATTAGTTGCATAATTTTCTCAATTTTCAGATGATAAAATTTGTTAAAAAAAGGTGGAGATATGCTAGGAAATACAGTACATATATACAGGGTGCGTCATAAATTCGTGCAAAGTTCAAAAATTCGTAATAAAAGAAGGAATGCACGGAAAAATTTTCTGTTTGCGCCAATATGGTCAGAAAGACATTGGATTTTTTTCCATGTAAAAAAAAAAATGTTTCCAAAAGTAACCGACAGGGGGCGCTCACACGTCATACTGAGATGTTTTATGCAAATCAGGCTATCAATAAAACACTTGGCTGGAAACGGATCCGTCATTCGAAGTCGGCAGCATGCTTTCTTTACCAGATCGGGCGTTGGTGGTTAAATTGTTCTACAAGAATGGTGAATCCACAACTGTTACATTGCGAAAGTTTCGCACGGAGAAAGGACTGAAGGCGGAAAAAAGCCCTATTTCATTGAATGGGATACGGAATTTAGTACGACGTTTTGAGGAAACGGGGAGTTTGGAGGATCGTCAACGAAGTGGCAGACCACCCTTGAGAGCGGCCCGTGTCCATGTGGTACAAAGTGTGATCAAAGATATGGCAGCCGAGACATCAACGGGGAGTAGCAGTGCTCGTGAAGCTGAGAGAAGAACGGGGATTCCGGAAGCGTCGATTCGACGTATTCTGCACGGAATGTTGGATCTGTATCTGTACAAAATCCAACGACTTCACCAGTTATTACCGGCAGATACAGATGCAAGACAAAAGTTTGCTACATGGGCGCTGGCACAAATGGAACGTAACCCACAATGGTTGCTGAACGTCATGTGGACGGATGAAGCCCACTTTTCACTGCTTGATGACGTCAATACGCAAGACAGTCGTATTTGGGCGACGTCAAACCCTCGTGAGTACCAGAGCCAGCCACTGCATTCTCCTCGTGTGACTGTTTGGTGTGGTTTCACCGCGTCTTTTATTCTGGGCCCTTTCTTTTTTGAAGAACCCTGTCCTGTATCCGGCGTGAAAACCTGTACGGTCACTGCAGCACGGTATCTTACGCTGTTGCGTGACCACGCTGTACCTGCATTGCAGGAAAGACATGCGTTACCTGTTGTCACCTTCATGCAGGATGGTGCCCCGCCCCACATTTCACGCGACGTGAAGACGTTCCTGTTGGAATCTTTCACCGAAGACCGAGTGATAAGTCGCGGTTGTAAGATTCAGTGGCCCTCAAGATCACCAGACTTGACCCCGGCAGATTTTTGGTTGTGGGGACTTTAAGTAAAGTCTCGTGTGTACCGGGGCTCCCCAACCACACTGGTGGAACTGAAAAATACCATTCGACTGACCGTCGCTGCCATCGATGGCGACATGCTACACTCCGCTGTAATGGGCGTAGTGACGCGCCTCACTTGCCTATTATCTTGTGGTGGTGGTAATGTTGAACATCTGTTACTATAAAATAGTAAATGCATAGTGTCTTGTTATTGTGATCTGTTTGATTGTCTGTTTCTGTTTGCGTGATTTGCATAAAACATCTCAGTATGACGTGTGAGCGCCCTCTGTCGGTTACTTTTGGAATTTTTTTTTTTTTACATGGAAAAAAAATCCAATGTCTTTCTGACCATATTGGCGCAAACAGAAAATTTTTCCGTGCATTCCTTCTTTTATTACGAATTTTTGAACTTTGCACGAATTTATGACGCACCCTGTATATATACATGCAGTGGTACCTCGACATACGTAACCTTGTTCGGATGTCAAATTGCTCGTATCTCAAAGCAATTTTCCCCATCGAAATTAATTGAAATGCCATTAATCCGTTCCAGCTTCCAAAACACCACCTCAGTTGTTTTTATTAAGTGTTTTTGAATAAGAAAAATGTATTTACAAGAAGAAACATTTATTTAAAAATAAAAAATACATATTCTATAAAAACATAAAAGAAAAAGTGAAGTGCTTACGGCAGCGCTTAATTTTTGTTACTGGTCTTCGCTTTTTTCGCCAAGCTTTGCTCATTTTCACCTGCAGATCGTTTAAAAAAACTGTCCAAGGAGCTTTGTTTCTTCCTCCCTTTCAGGATATTGCGGAAATGAGTTAGATAAGTTTCGTTGAACAACTCCGATGCACGACCAGTTGCAACTTTTTCGGGGCGATTTTTATCCACGAACTCTACAACTTTCTCCCACATTCCCAAGATCTCCTTTATATCTCTTGTAGGGATAACCTCCTCCGTCTCTGGCTCCTCTTCAAAACTAATTTTTCGCTGTACCAACACAATGTTAGACGCTGCACACGACACCAACATGCGCGCGTGTTGGGGTCGTGTGCGATTCCTCGTATCTCAAATCTTGCTCTCATGTCAAAGCAAAATATCGCTCGCTCGGCGGCTCTATCTCAAAAGACTGGTATATTAGTTCACTCGTATATCCAGGTACCACTGTATATTTCAGTTCTGAAGTATATTCATTTAAGTTCATTTAAGAGGCATCTCTATACTGCTCTTTGTAAAATCACTGGTTAAGCCTTGGATATGTGGGATGTATAGAAAGTAACTTCATTAGCATTGCAGTACTATGATCACGACTGCATGTATATGTGACTTTCTAGCATATAGCAAGCTTTAGTATGAATTTGCCTTTAATTTACTTCTACTTTAGCGTTCCTCTTGCTGTATCCTTATTAATGTTGTTATCATAGTTTTCACGCTCGGAAAGGTTCTTATTTACTCGCTGCAATAATGGCTGCAAAATTTGTAAATAGTATGCTACAAGTGCATAGAAATCACAATATGCTACTAAGAAAATGGACGATTCTTTTTATACCTTTATTTTAAATAACACATTATACTCAAAACAGGAAATAGATGTCTTCACTCTCAGTCTTTCCATGTATTCGAATTAAGTATCAGAATTTCTTACTTTTATAAGTATGAGAGAGAGCATATTTTTGTTTACGGTATATTTTGCATTACTTTATTTAGTGGTACAGTATAGAATATAGGTAACAACATGCTTCATTATTTTATTTAATGTTGGCAAGTATTTGTAGAATTAATCAATTAAAATTTACTGTTCTAATTACGTGTGAATATCCTACTTTATATAACATTTACTACCATATTCATTTTTTTTATTTAAGTCATGGTAAATCTTGGAATGTATAACTCGCAAATACAGATGAACTGCTGTATTGGAAATATAATCTTCCATGATATCCTGGGGGAAAACATAGTCTTAACAATATGCATTTTCTAGTATTTGATTGTCAACATTCAAATCTTTCAAAATTATATTTTATCAGAAAAATTAATACACATAATAGTTCAAACAAGGCAAACAATGGTTAATTGATACTTATTTTAAAAATACCATATCTTCATTCAGGCTTCTGGAAGTAAATGGGCATCTAGTGATTGGAAAGGATTCCAGCGAAGTCAACCAGATCTTAAATGCATCCCGTCCTGTATGCCGCATTGTGTTCCTGAGACCTTTGTCACTTTATCAGCTCCTAAAGAACAATGGTTGCAAAGAGACTTCCAATTTGAGACATGAGCTTACATCTGTGGTTAGCAGGCTGAATCACAAAATGATAGAGAATTCGAAGCTCACGGAACAAAACTCAAAGTAAGTGAATTGCAATTGATATTTCTTATGCATGTGCTTCCATGAATAAGCCTAGTTCTGTATACACTGAAGTCAGCAATTTTCGAAAACGTAGTTGACTCTGAGTGCCTGAAAATCACTGCAAATGGTATTATGCAAGAATCGTATGTTACAACCGTTCACAACTGACTGTCTGAACATAAGCTAACTAGGCAGTCGTTGAAAATGACAGTATTTTGCAGGGTTTGAAGAGGTTCATTTAAATGCTGATATGAAATGTTTATAACTCCCGTTATATAATTTTCTATGGCATTCGTGTTTCTGTGGCTGAAAGAAGATGAATAGCATAAGGAACGGGCTTCATGGATCTGCTTTTGGATGCACTGAAGAAGGATTAATAATAAAAAATGTCATTCTTTTCTTTAGTGTTGATCATTCGATAATTTCTAAAATGTGGATGGAAATAATTCTAAACAAGTCAGACAATTGTCTGGAGACTTGTGCCCTATCGACCAAGGGTCACTAATCCTTCTGAAAATCGGTATACTGGTATAGCAGCCGAGCAAAATCGACGAGAGACCTTGCTCGACCTTTTAACAAAATTGCTTGCAATTGTTATATCTTTAATTGCAATGTTATTTGGTAAAGCAATATTTGACAGTACTGCTCACCGAAGGCTTCACGTGAAGGGACTGTACGTAAAATATTGTAACATTCCACGCCGCAGCAGTTAGTCCTGATTTCTCCCTTATGGATGATAACACCCTCCCCATCAAGGCAACATCCTTAGCGTGTACTGAAAGACATTCCTGGTATGAAGTGTTACCTTATTCCCCTCTCCTGACCTTCATTCCATTGAAAATATTTATTATGCCCTCGGGCATGCTCTCTCTGCACGTTTCGGCTCTAGCAAAGCAGTTGGAAACTGCCCTAATGAAGAAATAGCCATTGCTAGCATCTGTGCTGGTTGATTACCTCACTGAAAGCATGGACAGTCGTTGTAAAGTTTGTATGAAGGTTAGGGATAATCACATATCTTATTAATGTAAGTTTTGTCTGTTTGTTTTTAGCTTTTAGCATCAATTTGTTAATGATTCAAATGTGATGTGGTCATATTATTTTTAAAGAGTAAATGTTGTTTTCCTCTTTGTACATAATGCTTGTTTTGTTTCATGCATAGCTACATTTGTCACCTTCATGTATAATCTAGCGTTAATCAAAGCTTTACTTTCTCATTTTTGTTGATATTACTGTTACTGGAACTTCTGGAAGCCAATGTAGTATGATTTTCGCTATTTCATATACGCGTAGTATATTTGCTTAAAGTAAGTGGTGTTTAAAAGTACATAAAAAAGAAAGCAGTCTTAAGGTGTTCATGACTGTTTTAATTAGCAATTGTGAAACTAAATACATAAAAAAAATTAATGTAAAAAGATGCAGTGGTTTCCTACACTGATAACTTGATTGTTGAAATGAAACACAAACTGTGCGACCGCACGAATATTTAATTTAGTACACTGTTATTAGCATACTTGGATGACAATAGAAGAGAACAATGTATATACTAAGACCAATAGAAAGATCACGCCACGAGATCATTTTAAGTGATGCTTCACACCCAAATGTGCTCAGCAGACCATAATTCAATTCTTTGTAAGGTAACCAGGCATTAGTTTAATTATTTGACACATGCAAAAGAGTTTATAGGAAAGGGCCTGTTTGAAAGGTAGCACAGTGTTTAAATGGTATACAGAGCTTTGATGTTGGTCAAAAGCACGGAGAATTTATTATCACATAGTGATAACAGAGAGGCTGCTGAAGGGAAAACAGCATTTTCACAGTTCTTGAGCTCACATCAAATGTCAATGTCACATCAAATGTTACCTGCGAATCTTAGTTCTCATCCTACCTTCAGCTAAGACATCAAAGATATCTATATTCAATGAATAACAATGCATTTAATAGGATAACTGTGTATAAACAGAATATCTGTGTATAAACGGATTGTCTTGCAACATGTCACTCATTACAAGCATACCTGTCCCCAAAATTCAGATTGATTAATGAAGTTTAATGCCATATTATATGCGAGATACTTATTATTCTTACCGTATATAAACTTAATTCATAAATGGCTGAAGAATTTAATATCTAGGGGACGCATAATATAGATCAGTTGATATATTAACTTTAATTTGAACATTTAATGGAGATATCTACAGTTTTTACACACCACAAAAATGGGTGACAGTAACATGAATATTTACAGGAAAAACTGTCACAATAAAGAAAAATTTAAAAAAAAGTTCTTTTACCTGTAGAACACGTACATATCTTTTACTTCTTCTGTTGTCTTGGCTGCCTCATCTGCGTTTTTTTTTTTTTTCACAAAGACGTTCCATTCAATGGCAGTGTTATCTGTCCGTTGTGAACGATGACATCTCACACTATTATGATCAATAACCAAGTGGATGATTATTGAATCGCAATATAAATCTTGAACCTAGTAGCACAAAGTACTCACTGGCATCAGCTGGCAAAGGTCATGCTGATAATCTTGAACAGCGAGAGAGTACCTCTGCTCTTTTCAACTTCTGAATTATTTCTGAGGGTGATAAGCGACAAGCAAACCTTCTCCTTACAATGTCCCAAATATGTTCTGTTAGATTCATATCTGGAGAATATGCTGGCCAATCCATTCGAAGGATTCTTTCGTCGAAAAGAAAACTGTAGCTGAGCACGTTGTGGGATGATGTTATCATCCATGAGAATGAATTCATCCCCGATTGCTGCAGTGTAAAAGACCACAATAGGTCTGAAGATCTCATTCCTGTATCGCAGAGCAGATAGGGCTCTTGTTAATGTGTAAATTGGTGCTGCCATTGATAGAAATACTGCCCCAGACCGTCACTTCACCTCTGTCAAATCGGATACTTTCACGTACAAATGCAGTATTCCGTGTACCAGGTTTCTCTCCAGATAAACTAAGTAATAATTAAGTAAATAACTAAGCAATAATTTTCAATTTTCCAGTCTATTTTTGTATGTCACAAATACTCAGTACAAAAAGTTTTCATTGTTTACCGATGTTGCAGTCAAAATAGAAAATTTGAAAATATTTCCTAAAAGTCTCTATGTTTCTCTATTTGCAGAAATGTACATCAGAGTTCATATAAAATTCTTCAGTGTTAATTTTTTCCTGAAGAGCATCAAAAAGTTCAAACATTAATTTTAAAATATCTTCATCTTTACGAAAGTTAATGTTATAGAATTCTTGAGTCTATGGGAGAATAAGTATTCATTTTGCTCATGTGAATGAAATTGATATTTTCTTTAAAATTTGATTATTCAGACTATTTATCAATCGTCAGTGTTAAAAAGCCATATTTGCCGTTATGATTCAATATTCGTATGAACTTCGGTATTCCAAAAATCTTCACGTAGTTTTAATTTTTTACTCTGAGCAATTAAAAAGTGAGTGGAGTAAATTGCAGGATATATGGGACAAAAAGTCAAGAAAATGTTTTTCAGCTCGAGGAAAGTGAGGTTATTCATAATATGGGTATGTAAATTTTCTTCACATTTGAAGAGCTTCTCGAATGATATGACATGTAAAAGTATAAATCAAAAAAATAACAAATGGCAACTACTCCAATATATTTTCACTGTAACTATTAAAAATTAATTACACTACTATTCTCTATAAGAAATTATTCTTGCAAACATAATTATCAGTAAACTCTTTGAAATTCTAAGTGAGCATTTGTTCCTCCCTCTTACTAACAAAATAGACTTCTAAATTCTCTGTAAGAACAAAGATCAAGTGCCTGCTCAATTTCAAAAAACTGTTCGCCAAGATGGCGAACAGTTCATCGGCAAATTTTAACAATACGGCGACAAAACTTTTTGGTTTGGTTTGTGTGACTATGTCAAAGCTTCGAGGGCTATCTGCTTAAAGGGAAGACTTTCTTACTTTTCTTTCATATAGTCTTCTGGCTCATATGCACGTTACACATGGGAAAAACCACGAAAACGCCCATGCAGCCGGCCCGTTTGTGGAATTCGAACCTCGGACGGAACCACCAGTGTTCAGCCACTTTACAGCTCAGCCGCTGATGGGCCCAAAAATTTTTGTCAAGGCTGGTTAGATTGGTTTCTGGCTGTATCCTCGTGTAATAGCGAGGGTTCTTTTTTCAGTCTAAACGCTGTTAGATTTAGAAACACAAAATCTACAATCCTATCGCTCAAATAATTAAAATTATCATACTCAATTTTAAAATGAAACAAATAAATAAATAAAGTAATACACAATATTGCAACAATAGTACTAACTACGGTGTAATATTTACAGCAAAAAAAAATATTTGCATACATTTTATAACAACACTGTAACATTTTACGTTCGGCTCCGAGACAACACTTTCTCATTCAGTGTAGTCTGATGAAGCTTAAAGACTAACAATAACTAAGGTAGACGATTAGCAATGTAAATAATCTCTGTGAGTGGAATGTTCTTTTATGCAACTGTAATTCATTTCAACCTCTTTTTTATAAATTAATTTATTATTTTGATATATATTTGTGATACATGTGTATTTTACATTTTATGCAGTTTAATCTTAAATAAGATGTTTTGTTTCCTGCTTAGGCTACAACACGATTGTGATGATCTGAAAATTCAGAATCGAAAGTTGAAGCTGCAAGTTCTATCACTTCAAAGTCTTCTGCTGTACCTGTATCAGCTTCTGGAGAAAAACAGCTTCCAAACTGGAAAGGAAAGTGTTCAAAATATGCTACTTTCAGAATGTCCAACAGTTTTTGATACTTTGAAGAAAGCGTGCCCAGGTCAAAATGGCTCAGGTATTTGTACAAATGCACTGACAGATCTGCTGAATGTGAAACAAAAAACAATTCCTTGGTTGGAACTAAATCCTAATTCAGATGTCGGTAAAATGACCGATATTAGAAAATCAACGGACAATCTATCACAAGACACTACAGATGATAGGTAACACGAATATTCTACATGAGTAGATTGTTCTTTTATGAAATTATTAATCAAAATACCTTTTATGAATTAAAAAATAAACTTATTTATGAATGAAGAATCTGTTTATTAGCCCAAAGGAGCATTAGCCGTGATGGGCTATGTCTCGAAATGGCATTTTGTGTCGGTTCACTATAAATGGCGTATTGCTGTTTAAATTGTTCCCACCAAATATTATCACCCTGTATTATATTTTAAGAAATTAAATAATAAAAAATATGCATGAATGTATGTATGTTTCTCAAAATGTGAAAACTGACGGTACCTAGAGCCATCAAATTTTGAATAACGTGATCCTCCACTCGAACATGGCCACCTGGAAGCTCGAATTTTGAATTTGTTTTATTATCTATTTCATATTTTGTAAAATTTTCACGAATTTTTTATTAACGAACTCAACGACTTCAAAGCAAGCAATGACAACACTGTACGGAAAAAAAACTTTTCTATCTCCAGCATGCAAGACTGTCTTCAGAAATTCTAGAGATATGCTGTTTTTAAATATTTTGCAATATTGCTGTTGAATTGAATTTTATGAGGTTTAAGTGCAAAGAATATGACATTTAACAAATAAAGCTAACATAAAATGTTTAAAAACATCCCTTTGGGTATAACATAAAATCTGAAAGATTTTTTTCAGATTATTCCCCCGTCTTTATCAAAAGATGAAAAATTTTATTGATTATTTACCACTTTCTAAAGTTTAAGAAAAAATTACTTAGTTTGCAAAAAAATCGTTACTTTCCTAGAAGTTTGAATTTGTTTTCTAGGAAAAAAAAATTCTCAAATGATCTCAAACATGAAAGAATACTGAGAAAGGAAATAATAAATGTTATAGGAACTATGGAAATTATAATCTGAAACTAGGAAATGGAGATATTTAGAAATTTTTATCCTCATCTAGGAACAGAATATTTGCAAAGAAAATGATAAAATTTATATGTACATTAAAACAGATTTTAACCATCATTATTAATTAATACATACAAGGCTGAGTGATACAAATGATCAGAAGTGCTTATATTCTATAAATGCTTTATTTAAGTTTAAAAAGAACTGAAGTTTAGTTTTAGTGAGTAGTTTTTTATTTAATTAGTAGAAGTTTTATACTTTATAATGATGTAACTGATAATGAATGTATATAGATATAAGATAAAATTTTGGCAGTATAGAAGCACATATATAGAGATAAATAAACTGCAAAATTTAGCTTTATATTAGTATTAATTTCAATTAAAAAGAAAACAGACATAATTATTGAGAAAACGTGATACAAAAGGAAGCACTTTTTCGCTTAAAATGCTTTAGACTATTATATTATTTTGCATACTAAATAACTCTCCTGCAAGATATTTTTGCTCAAAACCTCATATAGCTTAGGCATACAGTGAAATTTCTCAAGGTTACCAACTTTTGTATATAATCACTTCTGAAAGTGGCCAGTATGTCTGAGAACATTAACAAGCATTGTCACTGAATATTACTGATAATCATATTCTCAAAAGTAACCACTCCTGTAGAAAATCAAAATATCTGAAGCTGTAGTTGATCGTCTTAGGAAGGTTTCACAGTGCATCTATTTAAGGATACTTTTCTCCATTATCTTGGACTTCTTTTACAAGTTCAATATCTACTTCGATGATTTTATTATCAATTAGAATTTTTCTAATTTGAAGAAAATTGAACAGTCATAACTCGTTGATAATTTCATTGCATTCACTGATATTATTCTTAATTTTTCCTATATTTTAAGAATTCCTTCGATATTCATGGTAATGCCATTTTGAAGAAAGATAAGATAAAGCTCTATTTTAATGCCAAAGTTTAATAGAAAATAATTTGAGCAATTTTTGATAAATAATAAATGCAAATTTAAAACTACAGAAAATTAAATTTAAAATTTTTCTTAATTTTCTCTATTAGTAGGGAATAAAAAAATGCAAGACTTAAAATGTTCTTGAAATTTACTGAATTAATAAACAGTAACCTTTATCAAACCTGATATTGATATACTTGATGCATTCAGTTTGTTAGTCTTCGCTTTCATGTGAGTAACAATGGCTTCTCAGATCAAAATTATATGCATTTTGAATATTATAAAGTATTTCAGAAACGACACTTGATATTTTATCATGATCAGTTTATAAAGTTGTGCTCTTTTTCTTAATATGAATACATCACAATTAAAATAGGTGCACTAAATAAGCCTAAATGTAGTTGATTTTAAAAGATAAATTTATTAAAAATGCGTTGAAAATTCTACATTGGCAGGAAAAATTAAATGACCAAGCACAGAAACTGCACTTTATGTTATTTCCACTGAAAGGTAGTAGATTGGAAACTCCAGGTCAATGTTATCAGAAAATCTGATATTCACTTTCACGACACAGAAATATGTAAATCTTCATGCCTATGCTTTCAGCACGCGTGGAAAGGAATGCAAACAGATGCTTCAAATTCTCGATTTCAAGGATTGTATAAGTAGCTGTATGAAACGTTTCCATGTGGAAGGCTGAACATATTGTTGAGAAGGCATTTAACAGATTGTGAGAACGGCAGAAAGATTAATAATAACGTAAGTATGTAAAGACCTCAAAAGTATTATGTAAAGAGTATCAAAAAAGTCTAAAGACACTGGCAATGTTCGCAGACAACCAAATCAAGGTTGAAAACATGCCTCAACACACTATCAGGATCGTTATTTGGCAGCAGTAGCCAAAATTAATATACAACTGACTGATAGGATTTCAATGCTTTTTTAACTTTTCAAAAGTAACTGTAAAAATAAGAATTTTACATATAATAAATTAATAATAATTTGACAAATAAGGTAACATACAGCATAATGTGAAAATAATGATTTTTATCTGCTCAACAAATAAAACAAATAAAAAATTTTGGGTAGAAATAACAAAAAAATGAAACATTTTGGGTAGAAATTAAATACCTTTATGTGAGTGTTATGAAATCAGATAGGGAATAAGTTGTACTAGAAATGAGAAATTAGACTGGGAAAAGAGATCAGTGTACAAAATACATAAAAAATGTTATGATTACTTTGTAAAGAACATCTGAAACTTCTATTGAGGGCACATATTTTTTGGAAGTGTGAGGAATTATAAGACATAACACTATATATTTATGAACATCCATGACTTCTCTAGGATTTGAATCAGGGCCCACTGGCATGTTGGTTTTCCATACCACTATGCTACTGTTATAATATATAAAAAATTTTATAAATATAATAAAAAAGTATATTTTACACTGAACTAAAATGGTATATACCAATATATATGTGTGTGTGTATGTGTGTTTGTAATGATTCAAGTTTTTTAATTGTCCACTGGAGCACTAAATATATTTATTTTTTACTTATAGTGTCAACTTATAAAATTGTATATAATGCAGTTTTTTACATGATTTTAAGTGAAAACTATCTTTTAATAACAGTGACAAACTAGGAATATTATAAATGATTTAGAGGCACATTCGATGAAATAATTTATCAAATATTATGAAAAAATATCAGATTATACATTATCAAGATTTAAAAAGTTTAATATGTTCTTAAGTTTAGAGAATGAATTTAAACAAATTCAGTGTTGATTAAGAATGCTCAGTTCTTCTTGATCTCTTCTTTCACTAATATTGCTCAATAGACGCTGAAGAAAACTATTAAATTCTCTCCTTAATGCATTTCCATTTTCTTCAATATTTGTTTGTATCCATGTAATTCTTGAAAAAAGGCTGGCTAGATGAAATAAACTTTTCAGATACTTCATTTGATAGAAAAGCTAATATGTAAACATATACATTATGTATTAAATACTTTCTTTTATACAATACAAATATATTTAATAATTTGTAAGAAATCTAATGAGCAACAGCCCTCGTCACTGTAGAATATTCTCAGCATGATTAAGTTTTTAAACTAGTGAAATGGATGAAACTTTAATGATGTAAAATATTACTTAATAAAGATCTGCTCTGCCTTTTTACCTCAGAGAAAAAAAAAGTTTAAAATATAATTTAAAATGAACATATTCAGTTTCTGCATAATGTGAAAATGGAAAAGATGCTCATTAGAACTACAAACAGTTACAATGTTTTCCACCCTTCAAATGGCAAATAATTTGACTGTTATATTATAATTTTTTTTAAATTTTAAATCTTTTACTTTACACAGAAGGTATAAATACTTAGTTATTCATAAAATTACAGTGAAAAGATATGACAGAATTTCAAAAGTGCAATAAGATATTTTATATACAATCGAACCCCATTATAATGAACTTCAAGGCACCAAAACTTTGGTTTGCTCTATCAGACCTGTTAAGCATCATGTAACAAAATAGTGCAAAAATTGATTGATAAATGATTGAAAAACTGATTAGCATTGTAACATTTAACAAGAGAAATTAATATAACTCTAATTTAGAAATCTTATTAAAGGTTAATTACAATTATTATTTTGTACGATTACTAAATATCCTTTTGTGGTTTTTCAGTTTCACTATATAAAAATAATTTTACAGGATAAATTGCTTACTATAAGAGTCATGGATTAGACTGTCCCTCCAGTTACAAATCTCTATCTAATTTAAAATTAGCATTTGTTCAGATAATGGCAGATTGCAGCTTCCTTGAATGATCACCAATTTCATCGATGCTTCTTTAGCATCCTTATACTTTGCACTTTCAAACCTTTCCCTTGTATCCAAATTTTTTAATGAGAAGAAATTATCAAGTCTTGATTTCATCACGTGGTACGATCTGTAGATTTGGATAGATTGTATTCTGGGCAGGTACCTATTTAGCTACATCCATTTTGTATTTTTTAATAACACTCACCTTATCTTCACTACAGAATGCTTTATGTTTCTCACTCAGCCTACAAATGAATTAATACAACCAAAGATTTCCAGAATGAAGAGATTTATGGATATGCGAAGTTTTGTCCTTTTGGGAAAGGTAAAAAAGCAAGATAATTACATCATTAATCTATCCTTTACAGTGTACAGTAAAAATGCATTCATGCCCCCTAAGATGCATACAATTACAAAGTAAAGCTGCAATAGCCCTTACAAAGAATATCTTGCAAAAGATCTAAATATAATCCCTCCCATTCAGAAAACAAAATTTTCACAACATTTTAAATACTGAAATAAAACAAACCAATACGGCGAAAAAATTTCTATTTCCTGAAAGACAAATCTCCTGTAAACTCCAATAAGAACCCTGTCACTACTTTCTCTTTCTCTGAATAGTGGAACTTTCAAAATTCAGGTCCATTTGAACAGACAGCTCAATCAAAGGATTCATTCAAACTCTTTGGGTTTGGGTCATGGATACAATATGGAGGCTTGAGATATGCATAATGTGCAACCTGTTTCTCCAAAAACTAGGTGTTACATCTATCTTGCATAGCTTGTGTTTAGTAAACAGAGAAAGGTGTGTTGAATGTAAAAAGAATCAATATAAAAAGAAGAGTAAAGTAAAGGTTTTTTTGCTATCATCACATCAAAAGAATATGATTCTTAATATTCTAAATATGTATGATTTTGTGAATTAGTAATTTTTCAGTTAAAAATTTAAAAAAAATTCTGGAAAAAACAAGAAAAATTATAAAAAGTTTAAGATAACAAAAGAATCCCTTTTATCCAGGTTTCATAGATTTGCAGACTCACTATAGTCATATAAAATAATATTAAGTGCATGAGAAATTGGATGGAACAAAAAGTTCATTCTATATATATGGGTGTTCATTATACATCAAGTTTGTTATGGCAAGGTTTGACTGTATATTATTTTGCTTTGACTTTTTTTCAGAACAAGAGTAAAAGAAAACACTGTAATAAAATATTAACACTGAAAAATAATAATTAATAGCTTTTGACATTAAAAGAAAACAATTTGATTCTTACTATTTAGTCTACTTCTGGCTGTTTTCAGATACCCATAAACCTAAGAATTTATGTACATGTTCTGTAACATATTAATTATTCCATTACAAATTATTGAGATTGTCAACAGAATGTTTACAATATTTATACTTTATGTGTTCAGTATCTGCATAATCATTTCAGATAATTATGCATGTGTGTGTGTTGTAAATATATAAAATAAACATTTACTTACAGAGTTCAGAAGAACGAGTTTCTGGCAAATTTGGTTTTCGATGACAGAACACAATACACTGACTATCCTTCAGCCCTTGAGCTTGAACAAAATTGGCATACCTAGTATATATTTGAAGTCATAATTAAAAATTTTAGAAAAGAAATTTTAATATACTTTAACTGATTTAAAGATAATTACAAAAAATATAACCAACAAAGTAAAATGATGCAATGTTGCATTATAAAGAAATTTGACTATTCATGAGATGAGAAATATAGTAAGTGAAAATAACTTTCCCTAAACAAGAGTTTCTACCAAATACACAATTCAATTAATTAAAATGAACAGTTCAGATGGAATAGGGGTTAGGGAAGCTGACTGCAATACCAGTGGGTCTGGGTTCGAATCCCAGAGAAGGCATAGGTGTATTTGTCCATTCCCTCATAGGAGGCAAAGATGGCCCACCTATTAGGTGCCCCCATAATAAAGTGACCAATGCTTATGGCCTTAGTAGTGGGCAATGTCTGTGGATGGTTTGGGCCCACTACTGGAAAAAAATTAATTAAAATGAAATTCCAGATGTAAAAGTTGTGTAATATATCAAACTCTAATACTTACAGTGAATAATTTTTGAAAATTTCTGATAGCAATATCTACATTTTTGCAATGTAAAATGATTGCACAATAAAACATCCTAAATGGCACTGGAATGGTATCTATAGACCAAGAAATGCTGGCAAGAAAGCATTTAGAAGAAGAATGGGAATGAATAAAAAAGAAAATAAATATTACATATACCAGGTAAAATTACCTAATTGCCACTACTGAGTGGAACTGCCAGGTATGATGCAGAAAATAACAGGTATTAATTACAACTATTAATTTTTGTGAAATGTCTATATGATGTCAAACATATTACAATCAATGAAGGCCACATGTAAAACTAGTGCCTATGGTTTTCTGCACTGTACCATAGTCCACTGTCATAATGCAAATTACATATGTTCGATGCGAAAACGTGAGTGTTGTTATTGAAAATTTGTTCACTGTAACTATAAACGAGAGCTCAATTCTGAAAAGCAAGCCTTGCCATTCTTATAACTTAAATCTCATTTCAATTCACTGTAGTGTGCAATCAAATGTGAGCCTCTAGTGAAATGATATTATTTAATAATTACCCACTGTAACCATACAGAGTTTCACATCTCAGGACTAGTTTCAGCAAAACTAAAAACAGAAATATTTTTTCTGAATTTTATTATTTTATGCATTATTAATAGAACCATAATTGTTTAAAACATTGGAAGGTTCACTAGCATAATAGAAACTTTGCTGACAAATCCATGCATTAAAACAATATTAACTTTTCATATTTAAAATTCTTGTTTAATTAAAACAAAAATTGCTCCTCTAACACAAAATAAAAAACAATCACTCATATATTAATGATGGGAGTCACATCCAACACATTTAATCAATGTACAGCTCTCTTTCAGTAATGATCATCTCCTTTAAGAATTAAGTAATATCTTACTCCTTCCTATTTTAACCAAACAACTTTGTTAAATACAAATATCATCTCATAGGATAATATATACGCATGAATGAAAAGTCATCTTCCGATTTCTAGAATAACATTAAATGCAAACTGAGTTTTTTGCAGTAAACTAGAATTTTTAAATATGTCCAACATATCAGGAAATTATATATTCCACAATTGAGTATATCTATACATCAAGAAATGGAATTATAATTCAAACTCAAAAATGAAAGCAGAAATATAAAGGCAATCAATTTTTAATTTAAACAATTTGCTTCCCTTCTTTTCTTTGAGATAGTGCATTATTAATCTTCAACAAAAATAATTTTTGCAACTAGTTACAATTTTATACATTTGAAGATGGATACTGGTACATTTCTGCTAATATTATGAAGAATTACATCAAAATATATTATGCCAAACTAAACATAAACTACCAAAAACTAAGCCATTAGATGTAATTTATTAAGAGAAAAAAATATCAAACCACATATCCATTTCTTTTCTAATGTTAACAATGTCTGCACTGTACACAAATATAACACCATTTCCGTCTTTCATCAATGCTGGCCAACAGTTTTCAAACCTAAAAGAAAAAATTAGGTAAAAGTGAGTACAAAATTCCACTTCCCTGCACATATGAATGACTACACAGATAAATCTATAATGTTTAGCAAATGACAACATTTTTAGCACTTCTCCATTAACACAAACCACTGTATGGTGCTATACCATATACTATATATATATTATATTATATATATATATATATAAAACTCAATGGCAGCAAGAATATATATATATATACATACATATATAAATAACCCAATGGCAACAAGAATATATATATATATATGTTACAGCAAATGTGATTAATCCGGTGATTATATATAATAACCGGTAATTATGCATAATCACCACTAAATTAGGTAAATATGATAAATTTTTGAAAATTTATCAAATTAACTGGTTTGTTTGCATAATTCCCAACTCGTAATGGTAAATGTGATAAAAGACCCTAACTTTACGAAAATTCGTTCAGTTTGCGCAACTGCTAGACTTCTATCAACACGTGACAATCATGTGATTTCAGTAGTCGTTCTCATTTCATTGCATCTAGACGTTTTTTCGCTACCCTCTCATATTTTATAAAATACTGAATAATGGCTGGTATGCTTGAGCATTTTAATTCCAAATTAGTTAATATTATGGATACTAAGAAAATAAACAGTGGTTTTCTATCGAAAGAAAAATATGATAATTTGTTAAAAAAAAGTAAATAATAGTAAAAACAAAAGTAGTGAGAGAAAACTAGAAGATTATCAAAGACTTAGAAGCTACGATGTAATGAAACAATGTTACAGCAATGTTGAAAAACTTCTCTTTTCTGTAAATAAAGACAGTTCCAATGTTAGATTTTACGTGTACTTTGAAGAACTTTTTACCATAACTCATGAGGTACCTTATCAATAGGCCATGGTGGTAGAAACAAGATGTTAAAAAAACTTCAAAAAAAGCACAAAACCAATACTACCAAAGAAGTCATGATTTACTTAAATTTGTGTAAAAGTTGTCAAGAAAAAAAGGTACCTAAGAAAGGACTTGTTAAGCCCATGGTCTTTCAAGGGATGAACTCAAGATGCCAGGTAGACCTAACTGACAAGCAGTCACAACCAGATAATGATTTAAGTTTATATTTGTCTAACAACACTTGACTAAGTTCGTACAATTGCTTGCCCTAATAGGCACACATGCAGAAGATGTTGCATATCACCTACTTGATATTTTTACTATATTTGGAGCCCCCACTGTACTGCAAAGTGACAAGGTTCATGAGTTTATTACAGCCAGACTCAAGGTTCAGTTGAACGTCCAAACCAGGATATTGAAAATACGCTAAGTTCTTGGTTGAAAAGCAATCACACCAGTAAATGATCCGAAGGGTTACATTTTGTGCAATGTATGAAAAATAGAGCATTTCGTGAAGGCATCAAGTGTTCTCCTTATGAAGCAATGTTTGAGACACCTGCAAAATTTGGCTTGAAAACGTCTTCTTTTCCGAATGACTTTATCGAACATCTTAGAACTGAAGAAGAGCTTCAGGCATTGATTGAGACAGTTAATAATGCTTCTGAAAACACCAATAGCAAAATAGAAAATGTTTTTGATATGGAAAATAATGATCTGTTTCAAAATGACCCTTCATCTGAAGTTATTTTTAAGATTCAGAAAGAGGTTGAAGCAGCGGTCTCTCTAATCCAGATAAACATTTTATGCACACAACAGCAAGTAAGAAAACATAGAATAAGTGCTAAAGAAGGTTTAGAATTACAAGCAAAAAAAATGTTGAAGGTTTCAAATTAAAGTTGGTGACATAATGAAACTACAAATACCAGATGTTGACAGAGCAAGAAGTGAACCCCGAAATTTATTAGCGGTGATATTAGAAGTTCAAAATGAAGAGTTTTATCAGTTAGGAACGAAACGGGAAATACATTCACAGTTGTATACCAGAAACTAATTCACAATTTGTGAAGAAAAATTTATTTTGCTTGACGATGTTTCAGATCTAGCAATATCACTTCGAGAAGACGTTAGAAAGACATCTCTTTCTGGAGGTCAGGGATATCAGCAACGTGTTTGTATGGGACAATGCGAGTCTTGATAAGTGCAAATGTAAAAAATCTGGCAAACTTTGTAATTCTAAATGTCATAAATGTCTAATATGCTTAAATAAATAAACTTAAAATATTTAGTAATTTGTATTAATACCATTTAATGTTATTTGAAAAAAAAAACGTTTTTTTTTTCCCCTCTAGAATATGGGCTTAGTTTGTTTTTTATATGTAATTGCAGTTTGTTTTCTTATGTGCAACTTTTTTGTACAAGTTCATGTAAATTGTATTTCTTTCATTTCACAACACCTGTCAGTTCCTTATTCAAATTTCGTTCTGGCTAAGTAAGTGTATGTAACTTAAAATAACCATTTATTGACTTTTTAATTGTAAAATATAAAATATTGTAATTCGTGGTCTCTTATGCCATAGTGTCCACCGAAAAAATATCTTTCTGAGTAGTAACTACTCAAAAAGAACTACACTCTATTCTACTGGCCCAATCAGTTATGATATTTATCACATTTACCATTACAAGTTGGGAATTATGCAAACAAACAGGTTAATTCGATAAATTTTCAAAAATTTATCATATTTAGTGGTTATTATGCATAATTACCGGTTATTATATATAATCACCAGTTTATTACTTTTACCGTAACATATATAATCTTATTGACAGAAGTTGCCATTGTTTCAATGATTTGATTTCATTTCTTTCATAGATAATTGTCTTTATAATCATTACTCAGCGGTATGCATTTTTCATATAATCAGTTCTTTTCAGCTCTCTCTCTTCCCCCTCCCCCACTTTTGCAATGAAGAAGCAACTATCTTGTTTCTTCACTGAAGATATATTCTTCGCAAAGAAAGATTGTGTTCAAATAACCATCTCATAAATTTAAAATGCCTACACTCTTGTTGGGGGGGGGGGAAGTGTCCCAAAAATGTGTTAAGTCATGCATTCCGTTCATTAATGCTGCATGATTTATTTATTTATGGTGTCAGTTAATGCTTACTGAGTGTAGTAAACCAAAACTTATTTCAAATGTATCATAACACAACAGCCAAATAGAATAACTACATAAAAAAGATAATTTCTTGTTATATATTTGTGATTTACTTGATCTTTAGTTATTTGAAACAACTTGCTAAGCTTAACTGTATCAGTAACAACACGTGAACAGGGTAAAAGACCCTTTTATTCAACTCAGTAGAAGTATTTACAGATGACACTTCTGGTGCTTACAAATCCTTGCCAATACTTTTGGTGGTAACTCAAGATAGAAGTGTAAAATTAAAACTAGACCTAACTTGAATAATCAACCGAAGCTGCAATTCTAATGTGCAGTTGGCTGTTGGCCTACCACCAATGTAGAGCAACCGGTAATTAATATGCACAGCCATAAAAAGCAAGCTTAAGTAGTAGAGAAACAATGTGGCCAAAAGACAGAACCCATTCTGTCTACAGTAACTCAGATACCAGCTTAAATAGTATCTTTCTACGCTAGTTTGCATACCACACAAAACTGAAATCTCATTTCAACACAAAAGTTGGGCTGAAAACAAAAGCTATAGGAGAGGCTGCTTCAAAATAAAATTAACTGTTAAGTAAATTAAATAAACCCCACAGCTTTAAGTGAATTAAAACTTTTAATTGTGAAGACATTTGAAAATTTTGAGGTTGAAAATTGCTGTCGGGTTTGCCAAAGCTCATGAGGTGACAGCTGTAAAAAATCTACTATGAGACGCTGCCATGTGTTGATCATTCTAAAAAACTTCTAAATTAAATATTTTTGTTGAATCAACTAATTCTAATTGTTCCAATGAAGACATTATTGGAGCTCAAATTGCTCCAAGGAAGGCAAGAATTAGTGTCCCATAAATGAAATACGTTGGTAAAAAATTGCTTGTAAAAAGTTCTTCCTCTGAATGGTATTAAGAAATTTTAGACACTTTCTATTTGTCTACAACACCCCCCCTCCACACACACACACTGAAAAGTTATAAAAAAGTATTGAGGCATAGCAATATGTCACCAAAACAGCTATGTGGCAAAAGGAACTGGTCTATAATTTAGCAACCTAATTTTTCTGAAATTTTATAAATTAAATAAACAATTTTATATTTTCCAAATTTCATTCTGAATTTATATTTTTAAGTTTTTAAATTTTCAATCTTATTTAATTGTTATTTAAATAACCTCCCTTTTTTTAAGAAGAGAAGCTAGAATTAGAGATAACAAACCAAAAATATATATGCGTGTATGTATAGATAGATTTCAGAACTGGCAGTTTGCCAGGCCACAAAAGTAATAAATATCCTAATATTACAGTATTATGCAATGCAAAGTATCACAACAAAGCATAACAAAGCATAGAAAACTAAAAAAAAATTTAAATATCAGAACTTGGGGGGGGAAGCATCCTTTTAGATACCCAAAGTCACAGTACTAGTCTAGAAACTGTAAACTCGTGTACCCCTTTTCTTTTTCTTGAAAATCAATGGAAGAAAATTATGCAATGTATACAATTTCTGAGGTTACAAAGAAGTTTGCAGACTAAAATGCTTTGGGAATAAATGTATCAACATCTATTCTATATTTTCGTTACAGATATTATACTGAATAAATACAATCCTTTCAACTTAGACAATAAATTCGCTATCTCTCTCTATTGGGAAAATGAAACAATAAATATGAATAATGAAACTATAATATACATTGCTAAATTGTATGCTGAGATACCTAGAGGGAGAATAATGAGGAGAAATGTGTCAGTAAATATGGTATATATTTCAAAATAAACTGCTGTTGTGCACATAATATACAGTCAGACATTTATGTTGCAACTGTATATATAGATAATCAGATATTTATTTATAAAGTACATCTTCAACAGAATTTTAAAACAACTCTGAAATTTATCTAAAATGTTTCTTTTCAATAAAATCTTTCAATGCAAATGAAAACTATATTTAAAAATTTCTATTGTATTATACTGGTTGATAATTTATTATGACATGTGTGAACTACTTTACTCTGAAAGAATTTGAAGGGGACTTTCTAAGAGACAGGTGATAATAACAGATACAGATGATGTTTAATCTGTATGTCATGTGCACAGAAAACATTAGAAGCTTTTAACCTGTCAGTCTGTATCATTAGGATTTAAACAACAAGGATCAATTTTGCTTGTGAGAAGTGAATACTATTGCAGAAATATACAGCAGTTCAACTTTCAATCACAGAAAATCATATGAAGTTTAACACCCTGACTTTATTTTTCCTTGGCATGCAATACAATATAATAATAATAATACAAAAAATACTGACTTTGTATCACCACTACAGTCCCATAATTCAACTTCAGCTTTTGCTATCCTACCTCCAATATTTAAACTATCACTTTCAAATTCCAAAATCCTGAAATAATTCAAAAATTACATCAAAAGAAAATAAAAAAAAGAAAAAATAATGAAGAGAAAAGTCATTGTGATATTAAAAAAACTTTCTTTTAAGATCCCAGCTTTTATGTAACATGGACTGAAAATAAAGTGAAAAATGAAATGTTTTAAAATTACAAAAAAGCTACATACCAGAATATCATAGCAAAAATGAATAGTATATTAGTAAGGACAGCACCAAAATAATAAAACAGGTAAGTTTCTCACTTATTATTTTGATGAATGACTAAATTTAAAAAAAAAAAAATAGTTAGTGCTTAACAACAGCAACAATAAACAAGTTGTATATCTGAGTGTTAAAGTTTCCTATTATTAACCATTTTAATTTCTGAAAATTTTACATTTTTAAATAATATATAGTAAGTATTTCTTGATATATAATATTAATAGTCCTCTGAGCAGCACAGATTTTTGGATCTGTCACGATCTGTACTTAAACAGCATTTATTAGCTAAATTTGTATATTTACATATTTTAGTCTTTATTTTCATAAACTCACATTTATTAAGATGACACTTACATTATTAATTTCTTTAATAATGTATAAAATAATGTATAAGAAAGCAAAATATCTTAAAAAATTATAAGTTAATATATACCAAGTGGCAAAAAAATATATGACCGGATAAGGCTGGCCATATCACTCAGAGGGTCTTCATACAGATTTTAGTAACAATTTCAATTACCGTACATTTTATTTTACTTTATTATGGTCTGATTATATATACTGAAAAGCTGAGGAAAGGTACTGACGAGCCAATGCACTATGTTGCTATAAAGCATTAACATGGCAATCCACAATTCAACACAAAGTGTTTAAATGACAACCCAGATATTGATGAGACAATGCACTATGCTGCCATAAAGCATTTATGTAGCAATCCATAATTTAACACAAAGTGTTTATATGACAACCCAGGTGTTTGTATAGAATTCATGTGTTTGAGTACATAAACATTTGCATTTTCAAGATTCAACAGTAATTTTTATGATAAGTATTGCTTTTTGCATCGAGCACATTCATTTTTATTATAAAGAATCATAATGGAACTGTGGAGTTTGCCCTTTTTTATTTTCGTTATCTTGAAGTGCACACTGAAGTTTCAACCACTCTTAATGATCATAGCTCAAGTGCAATACTGAGTTTATGCAATTATCTAATTTTATTTTGGGTGTGTGGGTGTGCGTGTGTATGAAAACAGATACTTGTATACATAGGAAGAACAACATAAAACAATTTATAGAAGAATTTTGAAGAAAATGTAAATGCTTTATTTATTTATTTTTTTAATGAATGTAAAAAAATAGGCAGCACTGGATGCATCATTGAAACAGAGATAAAGATACTCAAATAAATATTTCTTGCAAAAGTTGGCAATGAGTTCACAACTTTTCAATAAGGGTGCAGATTATCAGAAAGTACCTTTATTTTTTTTTAATTTCTTCTATAATTGTTCAGTATGTTTTCTAACAACTGTAATTTTCTGCAGCACACATTTTTGCTTCAAATATATTTAATTTTATTTCAAGCATTTATTGATTAAAAAAAAAAACAGCACATTGGTCCCATATTTTATGCATTTTTGGTAATACATGATTTGAAGACATTGACAATATTGATGACATACAAGTTTTTCCATATATATATATATCTGTGAAACATATTTATAATTTAACATAACTTCTATTTAAAAAAAATTAAGCCAAATTATAATTGATGCATATTGATAAGGCTAAAAAATATAAACCACACTAAAAGATATACCACTTTTCCTACTATACCAGAAATATAATTTAATGAAGCTTCTGCAAAAAATAATAATAATAATAATAATAATGCAATTTCTGATTATCTCTGTACCCTCAAGAAAAATTACAACGTGCTGATAACTTTTTTTTTTTTTTTT
>KK121096.1:39718-56313 GCA_000611955.2 Stegodyphus mimosarum
TTTTTTTTTTTTTTTGGTGGGGAGGGAATATTTGTTTGCCTACTTTCAGCTCATAGGTATTGCTCTGTTCATAAATAAGTATTTTGTAAAAACAAGAAATTTTATGAGAAAAAACATTTATATAGCCGATACTTAATTTTTACACACTGATCAGTGAAATGACAGTTAAATATAAAGTATGTTAATATACATGCATCTAAACATATGTGTGGGTATGCACATGCATGGCTTGGCTATTGTTACATGTATTGAAGATATTAAGTATAAGAACACATGGCAAAATTTTGAAGAGATATCTCGGTTGATCAGCAATTCAGTCTTGGTGCCCACTATAATAAGGAAGTACTGAATAACTAGGCATTTAAAATACACAACAGGATGACAATAAATTAAATGAAAAGCACATGAAGCACATTATTCTTAACACTATTATAAAAAGGATTCAGTGAATGCTTTTTTTCTTTTTTATTATATGAATCTAATAATTAAAATTATTTTTATTTTTAATGAAACTAATTGTTTTAACATACATACAATTTCTTATGAGAAATAGTTGTTAAAAATATTCCGCTAGTTAATTTACCAATTCAATTGTATTTCTGCTTTAATGCATATTTAGTCTAAAACATTATCTTACAATGCCACTTCTAAATATAATTCTAATGTCAATTTTTCATTTAAAAAGTATTTTTCAAAATAAACATTTAGAATTTTAGACAACCCAAATTGATTTATAGTTGAACAAAAAAACTTAAGTCCCACATCTAATATACTTTAGTTTTTTGAACTGAACTCAAAATATATTACAAAAGAAACAGCAAAATACATTTTTACTCATTAAATTATTATATGTATTACGTTTTCTTCCAATTTAAGCCATAGTTGTAAATTTGTTAAGTAAAAATAATTCACCAATAAGAAATGAATAATATAAATAATATAAATAAGAAATTAATAATAAATGATAAATCAAAAATAATTTCTTTCACTCAGAAATAGGTATGAAAGTATAAATTTAGTAAACTACAAATACCTGCATTAGTTAGAAACATTAGGCTTTAGTATAAAAATATATTTCACATCTTCCTTTCTATTATTATAATTTAATATTGGGTCACCCAAAGGGATCTGTGCTTTTCAGATTGAAACACATTCTCTTTTTATTATTTTGTTACTGCTAATAAGACAAGACTATGTTAAAATAGTCTTGTCTTAAAAAAGTGGATGTTTAAAAAAGTGGATGATAAAAGTGGATGTTTAAATACAGTCTTCTGAACTCACACTTTAGCAGATATTGTGATTTTTTTTTTTTTTTTTTTTTTTAAAAAAAATGGAGAACTTCATTCACTTAAAAGTTCATTTTCATTATACAGGAAAAAAAAATGACGGTCAGATTGCTCGTAAATTTTATGCTGTATATGGACAAAGTTTATGATGACCAGTGGTGGCTCGTAGCTAAAATTAGTGGGGGTGCTGTTCCAAAAAAATTTAACCTTTGTTTTAAACCTGTGTAAAAGGAAACAAACATGTATAAAAAGAAAATTTATTTTGAAACTTCCATGAAATTTTACAAAAGAAAAATTAAACATTTCTTAATTACTTTAACTTAAATGGTTACAGTTCAAGCTTTACCTATTCATTTAAAAATGAAATCCATCCTTCTTGTTTTAATTTGCGCAAACAGATCAATAATTTTCTCCTTGATCTCTAAATGACAACTGAGGAAATTTTTCTATATTGAAAGCATTGCAAGCGCATGAAAACGAAAGCTCTTGAAGTTCACTTACAGTCACAGAATTTATTATTTGAGGATGCAAGGACATGGTTAAAGTTTTCTGTAAAATAAAAGAACCGAAAAAAAAAATGAATCAAATAGAATAGCTGAAAAATAATCTAACCAAGAATATGGTGTATGATTTTTAAACACAGCACACGCGGAGTAAAAAAAAAAGAACCAGCTCCCAACGACACTCCAGATTCGGCACTGCAAACACAACAGTGCTCTCTCCCTCTCAGCCTCGTACGCTCCCTCCTAAGAGCACATGCGCAGAACAGCCAAGTACCACATGCACGGAGTAAGAAATAATCACGTTTCCAGAATTTCGGCACTGCAAGAGCGACAGTGCTGTTTTATCTCCCTAGCTCGGGCGCTGCTTTCTGTGCGTGCTTGCGCAGAACAGCCTTGTGAAGGCGCAGTTCCATACAAAAACTTTCGTACCTTTTTCATAAACTGGAGGATGGCTACTGACATTAAGTTTAAGGATTATATATTGTAGAAGTATAAAGAAAGAATTAAAGAAAAAAGGGCTCATTATATTAAATATTAAAAATAATAATAAGTGGAAATAGGGGGTACTGCAGTTCCACAGTGCTTATTACGAGCCGCCACTGATGATGACATGGTTCAAAACTGGTTTGAGAACTTAAAGCACAGAAATTTCAGCCTTGAAGATGATGTCGGCTCTGAATGACCACCCTCTATAAACAAGACTTACTGAAAGGAGCTCTGAATGAAAATCCATGTTATGCAGTACAGGAATTAATTATCAGAGAGACTTAATATGCCAAAAAAAAAACAGTATATGATAATTTAAAGAAGACTAGGTATGTAAGCTGTCATGATGTACCCGTACACCATACTGTAATAGAGCAGAATATGTTTGCTTGAGTTTCAGCATGCGGTTCTTTGTTAAAAATTATAAAGAAGTTGCTTTTTTTTTTAAATGGTTGGGTTACTGGAGATGAGAAGTGTATATTATATAAATATGTTACAGGAAAAAGTTCCTTGGGTAAACTTAAAGAACCTCATTTAGTAACATCAAGAAAGGGGTTACATTCAAAAAAAAAAAAAAAAAAAAAAGAAAAAAAAAGAACAGTGCTTATGTGTGATGTGATTATGAAGCAATTTTACACTATGCATTGTTGTCAAATTAGACAATAAATTCGGAAAAATGTTTCCAGATGGCAAATTTAAAAGTGAAGCAAAGCACCTAGAACTAATCAGTTGCTGACATGTTTTCTTCTATGATAACAATGTTCGGCCTCACATTTTGATGAATGTCAAAGACTACCTGAGTATGGATGAGAGAGATAGTTGTGTTATCCTGCCCCCCCCCCCATATTCTCTCTCAGATTTTCATCTCCTCAGCTCACTTTAAAATTCTCTGAACACCCTACGGTTCATTTCATCGGAGACTGAAAAAGCACCTCAGTAAATTGTTAACAAAGAAACCTAATGACTGTTTTTTAAAAAAAAAAGAATTTTTAAGCTGCTAGAAAGATTGGTGAAAAGTTACAGGACAAAATGGTGCTTATTGGATTCATTTTTTTTTTGGTACAACTTCATTCATACTTATCATCAAAACCCCACAGATGACCCAGTATTACACTTTATTACAGGCATAAATGATGTACTCAATATTATTAAAAAAGAAAAAAGCTAAAGTATACCTAACTCCTTGAGTAGGATGGTAATCATTTGATATAGTTTCAGTTGCATCAGCCAAGAAGTTTGATATCACAGTTTTGCCACACTAAAAGAAAGTAGTTACATACATAAATAAAAGTAGGCCTAATCAGATATTTAACAATAAACTATTCTTTTAACCAGTTTCTTATTTGAACTTCCAAACATGAAATCATTCAGATACGCTGTGAAGTTTTATTATTACATAGCATTTATAATGCAGTATATTTGTTTATCATAAATGGATTTATATCTTCGCAGTTGGGAATGGCTCCAAAAACATTGATATAATCCAGATATTCTAGCAGAGTAGCAATGAACATCACACTTTGCCCATGGTGCTGTCTCTTGCCAAACAACACCCACAATAACATTAACAAAAGCATTCATTTCTTAAAGCAAATACAGATGATGCTACAAAACAAACAAGAGCATGCAGCAACAGCATCATCCAAAACTTTTACTCCAATATTTGTTTTATACACTTTAGATCATTAGAATGATCATAAGATCATAAATCAAAAAAACATTTGTAGGAAGAAGATAATATATACAGAGTGACAGTAAATCTCCTAGCCAAGAAAAAAGTAGTCATGCTACTCAAAGGATTAAACTTGCTAAGTTTAAAGAAATAATAACATTTTTAGCATTACAACTCCTAATGTGCAAACATATTAGACAAATTAATTTTTTAAATATTAAACAAGGCTAATGTTAAAGAAGAAATTATTATTACTCAGTTACTAACACTAAAACATTATCAAAAGAAAGCTAGATTCAAATTAGAAGCAATGAAAACATAACGCTAACATAGCTTATACCCACCATTATGTAATTAATATTACTTTAAATCAAATAATTTCAGGAGTTTAAGTATGGTTCATTCTCATATACTGCTCTTGAAAAGTGAAGGGTAAATTTTCTGCAATAAAATGATAAGGGTATCAAATAAGTTTTATAAAAGAAGTATTCTAAATGCTAAATGAATGTGTGTATTAAATGAATGTGTGTGTATATATATATACGTGCGTGTGTGTATATGTATGTATATGTGTGTGTGTGTGTAAAATATAAAACAAGATTATTAAACTTAACTGAATCAATTAGTAATCGATTTTTAATTCATAAATTCGAGTTAAACACATCTTCACTTCAAAGATACACTTTGCACCATTTTGTGTCATGTTATGTCATTTCTGGCTTGCAGTTTCTCCACACTGTGAAATCTTTAGCCCAAATGCTGCTCAAGATTAGCACAAAGACTTTCCAACTATAAATATGAACACTGCTAGTAAGCATTCCTTTTTTTTGCCTGCTGTTGCTTGAGCAAACCATGTTCCTTGCTTTGCTTTCCTTCACTATGCATTACTTTTTCGTGCCTGTTACTGCCTGAATAAACCACGTTTTCACTTCACATTCCTTCTCTATTGTTTAAAATGTAAACTGAGTATACAGAAATTACAGGGTGAGTTTAGCATCCCTAGTATGGTACCAACTTAAGCAAAAATATATTTCTGAAGAAACTTTCTGAAATAAACTTGATATTTTAATAATACAGCCATTTATGCACCAATTTTGTGAATGATTTTCCCTCCAGTCATTTGTGCAACAATTTTTCTCAACCATGAAACAAGAGTGAATTGGTTTCATCTTCTGGAAGAACTACATTATATATATATGTGTGTGTGTGTGTGTGTGTGTGTGTGTGTGTGTGTGTGTGTGTGTGTGTGTGATGTGCTGTGCTGTGCCATGCCACTGGGCAATCAACAAGTAATAAAGAAATATTTGGATTATCAAGTGATTTTGCGATTCTTCAAAAGTTCTCCACATCTTCTACTTTTGAAGTTAACTGATTTCATGTAATTGATATTTTCAGTGACCTTCTAACCTCAATCCACTAACAACTGCAAAATAATGTCTCCCCTAGTCAAACACTCATCTCATATCAAATTACTGCAAGGAACTAAGTTGCACCAATATATATATTTATATATATAGCTGGTCCTTTTGTAGCCATGGGGAAAAAAAAAGAATATCTACGTTTACTGCAAGTGAAATGCATGGACTGTTTGTTAGAAGACTGAGTGTTTACATTCCACTTACTGCTTTACACATAGCACAACACAGCAAAGGAAGCATTTACATAAAGCAGAGAGCAATCTCTGTACCTGTCATAAATAACTCTAAATACTCTGCGTAGTATGACTTGTGTCATGTTATGATGTGAACAGAACAATAAACATGATACAAACAACTAAATGTTGTTGAAAGGGATATTTATTGAGGCAGCATTACCTTTTGGACAGGAATCAGTTTTGGCATTTTATTTTAACTTTAATAGCACAAGGAAAGGGTTCCATGCCTTTAATCATGCCAAAAAAGGGCATATTCCCCATTAAAATTACTTTTATCACAAAAAAACATTTGCTCCATACTTTATTAATTATTCATTTGATGATAATCATATTTTGCATTCTTTTTACCTAGGTATATGAGATGTAAGGGATAAGTCACTGCATGATCTGTACCAGTGCCAATTTTTATCATGTTCGACTCAAAATTCCTGTCCCCTACTGCTTAATTTTTGGCAGATATTATAATTAAAAAGCAAAACATTGGATTACAGTCAGATATTCAATATATATATATTTAAAAAAATCCAATTTGATCTTTTTACTGAGATTTCAGTTCATATTTAAAACAGTTCTAAGTTGAGTAATTATGAGAAGTCCATAGTTTAAGAGTCAGTCTGCAGAAAAGAGTATAAAATATACATTTAAAACAAGCTTTTCAAAGTAACAATATCAATTGTAGTACAAAGGCACTGTGTTATTACTCCATTTTAAAATAATGTCAGTAGGAATGTCAATAAAATAATGTCAATTTTCCCGTACTTTAAGCGGAGAACTTACGCAGGGCCTGGAAAATTACATGAAATCTTGATAATGTAAACCAAATAATTTGCTACAGAAAGTTAGAAGCTCCAGCATAACTTATTGGCTACATTTAAATTAAACAACTGTTTACCTCTTTTATAACAGCATTTATATTTTTAAAGCAAGTATTATTCATGATTTTAAAGTGACTTTGCAAGTTCAGTCTTTATTTATTGAAATAACAGCACTCTTCTGTTATCAGGAATGTATTCAGAAATGCATGTATGTAATTATGTATGTGTTCATGTATGCATGTGTATGTACATATGTATGTCTGTGTGTATATACACTCACACATATATGATTATACATACATATACACATGCATACATACATATATTTCTGAATACGGTCCCGATAACAGAACTGTACCAAAATAACGAACTTAAGAGATATATTTCTCACATGTATAAAAATTTTACCACAGTCAAAATGAAATCCCAACAGAAATACGATCTTTTGTTAGAAGTATCTAGTTCGCACATATAAAGATCCAAAATTCTTCATTAGATTTTGCATTAGGATTATTTTAGTGTTTCTAATTGCAAATTCTACAAAAAGCAGAATTAAAATAATAAAAACATAAATACTAATCCAAGAAACATTCTAAGAATTTAAAAATAACTGGGGAAAATATGAAATCTGAAGATTTATTTGAAGTTCACGTAAAAATCTGATGTTTAAAAATTTGAAGGCCGAGAAAAATACCCTACAGTTGACGAAAATTAACGCAGAAATCCATGTAGTGACAAACTTACTATCCTACTTTTATATGCAGAGCAGAACGTTACAGATTCCCTTTAAATAATGAATACATAACGAGCAAAGAAGTTCCGAAATGAATTTTTAATTCATTTGTTTAAAAAGTAATCTTCATTTTACATTTGCATGTAAAAAGTATGTGACTCATAGCTTTACCTCACATGGTCCAATAACTAAGAGTTTTACTTTATACATGGTACATTACAACCCTCTTTACAGAGTTTACATACCGGTTGCTATCGTTACCAGTGTTGCCAAATAAAATTAATAAACAATGTGACTAAAATTTTACACTAAAAACATGAAGTGAATTAGAGCTTCAGGAAGCAATGCTAGCTTTTACTCTGCATCAGGTGAAGACCATCAGAAAAACAAAATGAGCAAGCAGTGTGGACAAAATAAGATGAAAGTATTAAATAAAGTGGCCGCCATCAGTCAACGAAGAAGGTGAGTTTCTGGTGGAAGGTCAAAATCAATTAATAGAATAGTACGAGTAAAACGTATTAAGGAGGGCTTTGCACAATTATGTACAGACAAACGCGGAATGTGTACATAAAAATGTGCCTGAAGATAATGGTTGAAAGGTTTCCTAAGAGTTTCATTTTGACGCCAATAGCAGAAATGCAGATAGTTTTTCGCCATTTGATTTCCAGTTCTTGCTGTGGTTCTAGGCGTTGTTATTTGAGAGAAGGGCGCTGTGATCACGAACGACGGAGACAGCAGCTTGGCCAGCTCCGAAATTTGTATGTGTGTTTTCCGGAAAAAAGCCTTAATTAATTAAAAAATTTTAAAAAATTTTCTCCGAAGTGTCTCGCCCTCAAATGTGACAGTTTTTCTGTGCAAAAGGGGTGTTGTGGCTTGAACTTATACAGAAACTTTAAATACTGATTAATATTGTTTTATTTATTTTTTGTTGTTTTGAGAATGGCAACAAAAAGATTATTCGATTATTGTTGTTCTTGGAATGGCAGCAGTAGATTGTTGTTGTCATCGTTCTAAAGAGTTGTTCTGAATTTTCTAAAAACGAAATAAAGATTATCTTCGATTTAAAAAGTGGATTAACGTTTTTTCATGAAACGGAATTATAATTATAAGGATTGTTATATTATACTTTGGAGTCAGAGCCAATAACTGGTGACTTGGAGTTTTGATTTTTAAGTGAATATGTCTGAAAACGATAAAACTGTGGAAGATCCTGCACACGAACTGTGTAAGGTAAGTGTCAAAATTCCTCCATTTTGGTTGGATCGCCCAGAAATATGGTTTTTTCAAGTTGAGGCTCAGTTTAAGATAAATGGAATTGTTTCTGAAGAAACGAAATTTAACTATATAGTATCACAGTTAGAACCGAAATATGTTGAGAACATCTGGGATATCGTAACAAGTAATTCCGCTACTAAATATACGGAATCCAAAACAAGGCTTCTGGATTTATTTAAAGAAAGCGAAAGTACTAGAATTAAAAAACTTCTCACAGGAATCGATTTAGGCAACTTAAAACCCAGTCAATTATTACAAAAATTAAAATCTGTTGCAACATCGGATGTGTCCGAAAATTTAATTAAAACGTTATGGTTAGAAAAATTGCCGGATTCTATGCGTAATATAATACTTGTTAGTGATGAAGAATTACCCAAGCTGGCGATCATGGCTGACAAAATTTCAGATATGACGCCTTCTAAAGAGATTTCTGGTGTATCAACAGCTGGTAATTGCTCGAATACAGAACTGTTAATGAAAATTCAATCCCTTGAACAGCGAATTGCCGAAATGACTGTTCATCACATATCGAGACCACGATTTAGGAACAACTCTCCATCTCGCAGACGATCTCGCAGTACTTCTAGGAAAAGATTTAATCCTAAAGGAAAATATTGTTTTTATCATTTCCGTTTCGGTAACAAATGTCATCAGGATAAATGTACTCAGCCGTGCAGTTGGTCAACTGATAGGTCATCCAATCAGGGAAACGACAATGCGCAGTAGGACAGGCGGCAAGCTCTACTGCCGATAATGTTCCAGAATGTCGCCAATTTCGCCTATTTATCAGAGATAAAAAATCGAAAGTGCGTTTCTTAGTGGATAGCGGTGCCGATGTTAGCATTTTACCTGCATCAGCACAAGACAAACAATCCGCGGATTTCAAGTTGTATGCTGCGAATGGTACCGAAATCGAAACATATGGTATAAAAACGTTAACACTTGATTTGGGACTTAGGCGTGAATTCCAATTTCCATTTATAGTGGCCAAAATTAATAAAGGAATTTTAGGAGCTGATTTCCTTAATAAATTTAAATTAATAATTGATTTACATGGCAAAAAACTGATTGATGGAGTAACTCAGCTAAAGGTAACTGGTGAAGTTGCTTGCATCAGTGAAAATAGTGATATCGTTACAGTAACCCATTCAACAAAATTTAATACTCTTCTAAAACAATACCCAGACTTATGCAAACCAAATTTATTCTTATCAGGTTTAAAACATAATGTTCAACATCATATCATAACACATGGTCAACCTGTGCATTCTAAAGCAAGACAGTTGGATCCTCGAAAGCTTGCAGTAGTTAAGCAAGAGTTCCAATTCATGTTGGACAATAACATAATAAGACCCTCGAGTTCTCAATGGGCAAGTCCTCTGCATGTGGTGCTAAAAAAAGATGGTTCTCTTCGCCCATGCGGAGATTATAGACAGCTAAACGATAGAACAGTTCCTGATAGATATCCTATTCCTAGGATAGAGGACTTCCATCATATTTTAAAAGGTACTAATATTTATTCCAAAATAGATTTATTTAAAGCCTACTATCAAGTGCCGATTGCCGAAGAAGACAGATGCAAAACTGCTATTATCACTCCTTTTGGACTGTATGAATTTAATGTTATGAGTTTTGGTTTGAAGAATGCACCAGCAACGTTTCAAAGATTTATAAATACAGTTCTTTCTGGTCTAAATTTCGCTTTTCCATATTTAGATGACATTCTGATAGCATCTGCGAATGAAGAACAACACAGAATCCATTTGAAGCTAGTGTTTGAACAATTAAATGCCTATGGACTCCGCATTAACGTTTCCAAATCCATCTTTGGCACACAAGAAATAGAATTCTTAGGTTATTTAATTACTCCTCAAGGATCACGACCTTTACCTGGAAAAGTCCAAACTATTGTTAATTACAAACTTCCAACAACCATTCATGAACTCAGAACATTCTTAGGCCTTATTAATTTTTATCGGCGATATTTAAAAAATGCATCAAAAAACCAATCTCTCCTACATGACTACCTTAAGGGAGCCCGGAAAAAAGATAAACGGAAAATCCAGTGGACAGATGAAGCTAAGAAACAATTTCAGCAATGCAAAGATGATTTAGTCAATACAACACTCTTATCATTCCCGAATCATGAACTACCTCTGTCATTATATACAGACGCTTCAGACTCGGCGATTGGAGCGGTACTTCAACAATTTGAAGATAACGGATGGAAACCTATCGCATTTTATTCCAAAAAACTAAACGAAGCACAAAAGCATTACAGTACTTACGATAGAGAGTTACTAGGAATTTACCTCTCCATCAAACACTTCAAGTTTTTACTGGAAGGAAGAACATTTAAAATATTCACAGACCATAAACCCATAATTTTTGCATTTAAACAAAAGCCAGAAAAAGCATCACCTCGTCAACTTAGACATTTGCAATACATCTCTCAATTTTCAACTGATATACAGCACATAGAAGGTCGAGACAACATCGTTGCAGATACTTTATCGAGAATTGAAGAAATTTCTTTGATCGACTATGACAAAATTGCAGATGAACAAATTGTGGATAAAGAATTGCAAAATTTGAAGACATCAGCAATTTCCCTGAACTTCAAGCAGTATCCGCTACCTTCTGGGAAGTCTTTGTGGTGTGAAACTTCAACGAATAATATAAGACCATATATCCCTGACAGTTATCGCAAGAAAATATTTCATCAAATGCATAACGTAGCTCATCCTGGTATTAAGTCATCTGTAAAGCTCTTAACATCTAAATTTATTTGGCCAAATATCCGTAAAGATGTACAACTTTGGACTCGATCTTGCATGGCTTGCCAAAAAAGTAAAATTAATCGACACACAAAATCAAGTTTCGGTGATTTTCAACTGCCTTCAGAAAGATTTTGTGATGTGCATATTGATATCATTGGACCCCTGCCACCATCAAATGGGAATATTTACTGTCTCACTTGCATTGACCGGTACTCTAACTGGATGGAAGTGATTCCACTTAACAACATTTCAGCAGACACAGTTGCTAAAGCATTTTATTCTAATTGGATTTCAAGATTTGGGACGCCATGTCGCCTAGTTACAGATCGTGGAACGCAGTTTAGTTCAGAGTTGTTCAACAACCTATCAAAAATGTGTGGAATAAAATTGCAACATACAACGGCTTACCACCCCCAAGCAAATGGGAAGGTAGAACGCCTCCATAGATCTCTCAAGACCGCACTTATGGCACACAATAGCCTGGCCTGGAGTGAAACACTTCCAACTGTTCTCCTTGGCTTACGCACAGCTATGCAGGAAGACTCTGCATATACCATTGCTCAAATGGTGTATGGCCAAAATATACGATTACCTGGAGAATTTTTCCACGATAGCACAACTCCTACACCACCTGATATTTTTGTCAAGCAGCTAAAAGAAATTATGGAAAAAATTGGACCAAGAACAGTATCCGATAAATATGTCCAAAAAATATTCGTCCCTAAAGACTTGAAAACAACATCACATGTGTTTATTCGCAAAGATAGAGTTAAAAAGCAATTAGAACCCCCTTACGATGGTCCTTTTCAAGTGGTTCACAGAAAAGAAAAATATTTTACAGTAAAAATCAATCACAAAGATGTTACAGTGTCTGTTGATAGATTAAAGCCTGCGTATTTCTTGCAAACACCAGACATTACTACGAAGCAAACAACAACGTCAATAAGACAACCTGTCAAACCTCAAACAGACTTACCTCCTAAAATTAAAAAGTGTCCTGCAAAACAGTCGCGTACAGGACGGACAATAAAACCCCCTGTGCGATTTCGGGATTAGCATTAACATGCATCAATAATATTTTTTTTTTTTGTAAAAAGTTTGTTTCAAAGTGTATATACTGTACCGTAACTTAGTTACTGGGAAGGGAGTACTGTTGTGGCTTGAACTTATACAGAAACTTTAAATACTGATTAATATTGTTTTATTTATTTTTTGTTGTTTAGAGAATGGCAACAAAAAGATTATTCGATTTTTGTTGTTCTTGGAATGGCAACAGTAGATTGTTGTTGTCATCGTTCTAAAGAGTTGTTCTGAATTTTCTAAAAACGAAATAAAGATTATTTTCGATTTAAAAAGTGGATTAACGATTTTTCATGAAACGGAATTATAATTATAAGGATTGTTATATTATACTTTGGAGTCAGAGCCAATAGGGGTCTCATCTTCCTCCCTGTTCATTCTTCTGCAATCCGAAGGAAAACAGGAGCTTTCAGATAAGTAGCCTTATTTTCTCTAAACTAAATCAAATATATATCACTGAAGTGCCTTTAAATTCACTTATTTATTATGGTTGTAGGCCTCTGACATTAAATACTAGTTAGAAACTGCTTTAAATCATATGCTTGTTTTTCCTGTAACCTTCCGTAGTGACATTATCCTTATCAGCAGATGCAGTCCCCATCTGGGCACATTTGAGGAAAAGCGATCTTGGGCATCGATGAAGGTAAAAGGTTGCAGTTTCACTGTTTTCGATTGCAATCTTTTCTTTCAGTTCGCAAATAAAGAAAACAATAAGATTAATTTATATTTCCTTGAATACATCTCTTAGAATTATGAGCATATACTAATAAAGTGTGCCTCAACTTGTTAAACTGGTACAAATATATAGTAAACTATAATGGTTAAATTAATAAATAAGTATAATGTTTAAAAAAAATAATTTACATGAAAAAATTCTGATATTTATTTATTTTTGCTGATATGCTCTCGCACTGTGTATGGTTTTATGATCTTGTCTAATATTGTTTGAAAAAAAAATGTTAGAATATGTTTGGAAACCGCAATACTAAATGTTACCTTACTTAATATATACTTTTGTTTGTACACAATCGTATTTAGGACATTTTCTTACTTCCTTTCCTTTTCTTTCTATAGGCTCTTTTTATATTTATTTTTTTTTCCTCTCCATTACTTTTGGGACATTTATTTTTAATTTTATTTTGTCCTATATTTTTTTCTGGCCTTTAGAACTCATACAAAATATATTCGCACCAACATTAACCACGCATGCGCATTGGGTTGTCAGTTCCAGATCCGGCAATAGAACTGAATCGAAAAGAACGAATCCTAAGTGCGCGAACTGCCCACATTTCCTTTATTTATGTATATATAAAAAAGGGCAGATTTTTATATTCGCAATGTTTATCGTTTTCCTGAGCAGTTGGAGTAGTTTAAATGCCTGGTTTGGGGGGCTAAGATCTTGTACACATTTTTTGTACTTCCTATAATACATTTAGATTCAAAGACGCGTTTTGCACAATCAAGATCACTTATAACTCTCTGAAATTTTTCGTCTTTTGTAATAAAAATTAGACCGAGTATTCCTGCGTAGAAAATTTAGACGTGGAATAAGTTAAAAGCGATAAAATCAACTATTAAATGAACAATTAATCATATAATACTGGTTATTAACATTTTGTATGCTTGTTTAATTTTTCTATGGAAATACTCGTCATTTTCAATATACAAAAAATATTTCAAAGAATTTTGAACTTTGTTTGTACTAATATTTCAAAGAACTTTGATATATTATACAAACACATTAATAAATTAAATTTAAATAAATAATCGGCTTTAATTTAAAAGGCAAAAATAATTTAATAGAGATTTAAATTGAAAAATTTGCACACACAAATGAATTATCAGATTATCAGATTTCATAAATAACTTTGATTTTGAAATATGGCATTTGAACCTATAAACATATGTGGACACTGAAAAATTGATGCATATATAAGAACATTATAATTTTCAATAAGTTTTCCTATTGAATAATAAATTTTGACAGTTCTATGCTATAAGACTAGGGTCTAAGTTTGCATAAAAATTCCTCTGTTAAATGAAAGAATTTAAGTAATTTCTGCAGCTTTCTCGGCAATACATTAAAGATTTTTTAACTAATTACATGTTCTCACTTGCTATTAGAACCATCATTAAATCCTCATTTGATCTTATCTTTTTCTGAACATAATCATTTATATAGACTGACATCGTCTTTGTAACTGATAATTACAACTTGCAAATTATTCTCTTACATATTCACTATACATATTTTGGTGAATATTTATAGTGAAACCATGCGTGTTGTACTTCATCAGCTAATTATTTTATTTTTTATAGGTTATACTATTTCATTTTAAGGTAGAATGCTACCTATTTGATTGCATTACATTATATTTTGGAATCTAGCAGCACTATCTATGTTTATTGCATCGTGTTATAGTATATTGTGATCTAGCATATTTATTGCCACATATTTCTTTATTGCTACATTGTATATATTACTACTACACTGTATTTATATTATTGTTGTATCATAATTACATTATTGACTAGCTGACCTGTGCGATTGATATAAATAATGTGTAATCATTATGATTTAAATTAGTTACGCATGGTTAAAACAATATATAATAATTAAATGTCATACATTTGTAAAATCATTCTATGTAGCACATTTGTTGAACATAAACAGTTAATCAGTTTTATGTAAATAGTTTGTGTTATAAATTAGTGCTTAGAAAATTTGAGTGTTATTTATTGCTTTAAAAGAAATTTGGATTTTCTTTGAATGTCAACGTTCCCATGAACACATATTATTTTTAAATAATTAAATTAAAAATATGAAATAGAACTCAGACAATACAGTCTACAAATTAAATAATTTTTAATTAAATAATAAAAAGATTTCAAATAAATATAACTTGAAACAAGAGATAGGTATCTACAGATTGGACAAAACCAATATTTGACTGGTGGATAAATTACAATATTTTGACAAGTCTAGTTATACCAATTAAGACACAAATCAGACTGAATACAGTTATATTCTAAATCTTCTAAACAGTCACAGCATTTCCACCCCATGCAAATGATTGCATTTTTTAATTGCTCAATTATCAGGAAAGCATCTGGTGAAAATTACTTTCGAATAGATTCAATGTTTACTATTTTATCTCTCATACGTTGTATAGGTACAATTTGTGTTGTGTCAGGAGCTGCTCGTTTGGCAACTCTTGAATCTACAAAAATTAGTTCAATCTCATTTAACAGTTTCAATAACAATAATTAAGACACAAATCAGACTGAATAACAATAACTAAAATTTTCATAACATTTCAGTAATTCAACATTCAATAACATTTCAGTAACAATAACTAAAATTTAATTAACAAAGAAATGGCATATAAGGAAGATAAGCAGAAACTTGTAAGATGATTGAAACTTATAAGATCATTGAATCAAAAAAGCTGTGCGCATGCACCTACTTTATGTCAAATCGGCATAAAATGCTTGCACCTGAACTGATTGTGCGCATGCGCTAACGGAGGTGGTGCGAATAGCCTCTAGAAGCTATTCGCACCGTCGGTGCGATTAGCCACTGCGCTTTCTATATACCTTTCCTTCGCACCCTAGCTTGATTTTTCGCCCATCGGTGCAGAAAGACTTAGCAGGTGCAAAATCGTTCGGAAGGCATCGCGATTTTTTTAAAGGGCTGTGTGTGTGCCGAGTAACTTTTGAACGTTGGCACATGATGCAGGAACGGGTCCAATTGGCAATGTCCTTTTGCATGGATGGCCAAACGAATCTCTCTTGTATGAGCTTTTTGGAAGCCCGGATACCAGGGTGCGATAGGTTGTGGAAACAGTCAAAAACTTTTTTCCTGAAGTCGAGTGGTACATAAGGTCGCAGTCTGTTGTTAGAGGTATCGCACAATAGTTGGAGGTCCGGAGTAAGTTGTAATGACTGGAATTTCAATGAGCAGTTCGGGTCTTCACTCAGACGTTTTAACTCCTCGTCAGTGGCTTGCGAGTGAGCAATAAGCGTGAAATCCAGTGGTGCATTGGCATCGATGCCCTGAATACGCGAGAGAGTGTCTGCGACGACATTGCTGGAACCTGATATATGCTGAATATCAGTGCTGAACTGAGCTATGTAATTTAAATGCCGAATTTGTCTCGGGGAAGCAGAATTTGATTTTGATGTGAATGCATAAGTTAGAGGTCGGTGATCAGTAAAGATAGTGAAGTGTTGACCCTCGAGATTATGCCTGAAATATTTTATAGCTGCATAAATAGCTAATAGCTCTCTGTCATACGTGCTGTATTTTTG
>KK121096.1:56857-150514 GCA_000611955.2 Stegodyphus mimosarum
CAAAAATCCATCCAAATAAAACTTCATGTATAAAACGTTGGAAAGTTTGGCCTGAATTTCGTAAACCAAACGGCATAGCCAAAAATTCAAAAAGACCAAAAGGGGTAGTGACGGCCGTTTTCGGAATGTCTGCAGGGTTAACAGGAATTTGATGATAGGCACGCAAAGCTAATCAAGTGTTGAGAATATGTTCTTTCCTGAAAACATTTGAGTGCAATCCTGAATATGGGGTACGGGATAACGATCCGGAATTGTAACGGCGTTTAAACGACGATAATCCCCGCATGGTCGCCAGTAGCCTTACGAACCATGTGTAGGGGGCTTGCCCAGGGACTTTTTGAAGGCTGAATGATGCCTTTTGATAGGAGAAAGTTAAACTCTTGACGTGCAGCTTGAAGTAATTCTGGAGATAATCTTCTAGGTTTCGAAAAAATAGGAGGTCCTTTTGTTTCGATGTGATGGAAAATTGTTGACATTGGTGCCCTCTCAAAAGTTGTCGAAGGATTTGTCAAGCTAGGGTAATCGGCAAGAATTTTGTCAAATTTTGAGTTACCCACCAAAATATGGATGCTAGTACTGAGTGGGTTCACACTGGGAAGTCTACCACAAGAATATAGTTTTGTTTGCCCATCAATTAAACGGTTGTTTTTAACATCTATAAGTAAGTTGAACTTCGTGAGAAAGTCAACACCTATGATGGGTTGATTGACGTCTGCCAGGACAAAAGGCCAAATAAATGAGCGACACAAGTTTAAATTGATGGTCAAAAGTTTGATGCCATACGTTGCAATTTTAGTGCCGTTAGCGGCAAAGAGTACCAATGCAGCTGGTTTTTTGGCATGCTGACTGTAACTTTTGGGAATGACAGATAAATCGGCTCCGGTGTCAATTAAAAAGGTCAGCTTTGAGGATGAATCGGCCAAAAGAATTCGATTAATTTGGCGGTCGCAACGTTGGCCGACAAGCGATCGCCGATCTAGTTTTCCGACTGCCGGAAATTGCATGGAGAAACGCATTTTCGTGCTTTGGAACCAAAATTAGTATGGTAGAAACAGATGTCGTTTCACTGTTCTTTGTACTGTCGATAGCGTCCATTGGATCTACTACGCCTACTGTTGCGTTGGGGATAACTGTCTCTTCGTTCACAGGAACGCTCACGGCTCTTTTTGATTGCTAGCGAAAGTTCATTTACTTGCTTTGTCAGCTCTGCAACTTGCTGTTCATAGGGAGAGGCAGATGCCGTGGCAGCACTATTTATGTGCGGGAGAGTTGTGAGATCTGTAATTTTATCAGCTACAACTGCGAGTTTTGGGAGGTCATCACTTAAGGCAGCAAGAATACTTTGTGTATTCTGCGGGAGACGAGATATCCATAGGGATTTCAACAAGGGTTCTCCAACGGTCTCTCCAGCGAGGTTTCGCATGCGGCAAAGTAATTGTGAAGGGCGCTGATCGCCAAGTTCTAGCCCCTGAAGAAGTGTACGTATCTTTGACTCCTCACTTTCAGAATGCAATTCAATTAAGCGTGTTTTTAGTGTATCATATTTGCCAGTCACTGGTGGGCGTAAAACGATATCACAAACGCTATTGAGAATATCGGATTCAATTGCAGATATCACATGATTGAATTTCGTGGAGTCGACAGTGATTCCGGCGATATCGAACTGGGCCTCTAGTTGTGCAAATCACAAAGTGGCGTTGACTTTCCAAAATGGGGGAGGTTTGACGGAAACACGTGAAATATTAAGATCGTCTGCGATGGGTTGTGGTGGAGCCATGATTCACAAAACAAATATATAATGCTAATATGACACAAATACACAATAATCAGTCACTAAAAAGTTCACATACGACACTAGTGTAAAATAAATAAAGTTAATGTAAACATTAACGTGAGAAAAACACTTTTGTAGGTAAGCTATCCGAATATAAGCATAAGTACTACTAAGAAATTGCGTGGCTTACCTCCGAATTAAAAGAGAAATATTGGCTCAGTCAGTAGCAGATTCAGCGTAACACAATTCACATATAGAAAAATATTCCAAGAAAAACTCATTTTGCAATATGTAACCACGTTGTATGATTTATATGTACAACACTTCAAAGCACTTTGTCGTTTCGCATGAGAATTCACAAGCACGTTGTTAAGCAAGCACAACTGTTTTTCACACAATTTTGACGATAACACGAAAATAATGATGGATTACGCTATTAGTTGGCATGAACAGACGATATTTCCACTTCACAGCACATTATAATCACAGAACTGGACGATGCAAGCAGGTTGTAGGAGGCACGTGCTCACTAACTTGACGGGTCACCATTTATGGCGCTTTGGTTTATGCACGCCATTTTTGGTGGTGTGTGTTGTTACTGCAGGTAAGGAGCTTGGCTCTGTGATATTTAACATTTTTTATTTAATGCTAGGAAGAATATATATTTCAAGAAAAGTTCACACATACACAGTCGTATCGTATTCAGTTCACGCAATGAGCATTTTTACAAGTAACAAGTCCGCGCGGCAAGAATATCGGAATCGTAATTCAGCTACGAAGACATCACGAAATGGAAGAGAGGTGAGCGTATGCTCCTCCGACGGCAGCCAGAAACAGAGTAGTCAGTCCGGATTTTCTTCTAGTGGAGAAGAGGGAGAAAGCTGGTAGCGCCCTCTCTCGGGTAAGTGGACGATTAACAACAACAATAATAATAATAGAGTTCTCCACAAGCTTGACAAAATTATTTTTAATTTTTGTGGTCTAAGGAATTTTATTACATTCAGTTCCCTTACCTCTTTCAATGGCTGAAATTTTATCGGAAATTAATTCTGTATTTTATTATTAAAACAAGGGCTTAATTTTTACTTATACAGTTAGGGAATGTTTCCATAAGCGGCACTTGGCGAAATTTCGGATTTTTTGACATCAGAAGAGAGAGCATATGGGCTAGATCAAGGTGAAACTCACAAGTGTTGCAATCCACGCAGGGAATTTTCCTGCAGGACAAAAAAATGGTTTTTCTGCTTACTTAGATATACGGAACATTGCGACTAAGTACTGCTTACGGAAAATTTGCCCTGCGGTTAAATGATAGTTTATATCTGCTCAAAAATATTATGATATATATTGATGTCTTTATATTTTAATATAGTATCGACCTGTACTTTATGAAGTCCCAATGGCACTTGTTTTTGTGGCTGTTTATGTAGCATGCTTGTATAGCTTTCAGAAAATAAGTACTTTTAAGATACTTGTAGATTTCCTTAAGAAATTTATTACAAAATGAAATTTAAAGGACAAAATAATGTTGTATTATATTTAAATATATCTATTTAGTTCGGTTGTGCTTTTTACATGTGCAGTTACATTAATTTCAATATACATGCCATTTGAAATTAGTCTTTATGAAACTTATATTTTGCTTCATACGAATGTAAAGAATGAAATGTATAATTATATCTTTTAATTAACCTATCACAAGAAGGAAACTACATTTCAAGAAGAATAAGAAATTATGAGCTTAATTTCATGATAACAACATGTTTTTAAGTATATACAGTGTTTTGCTTTTTACGTTTTACAGAATGCTCCGGGAACTTTGGATGTTCTAATATAAGTGAGAAAATCTTTTTCGAAATTGCATGCAAAAGACTTGCAGTCAAGCTGCCGTTTGTGTAGACTACATTTGATAGATACAGGTATAAGTGGGCATGACACCAGAATTTCACCACAGATTGTACAGTTTGGTCTATGGTTAATCTATGGTTTCACCATAGACCAACCTGTACATCTATCATCTGTATATCTATGGTTTCACCATAGATTGCACTCAATGAACTAACTGTTCAACTCTGCCTAGTTTTGAGGGAGAGCAGTTCGAGGGTCACCCACCCCTCTTCCCCTACCACCAACTCCCTTGCCGCACAGACACAACATGTTTACATTTGAAATTTCCGTGCCTTCTCTGAGATCCGAACTTGAACCCGTTAGTTCAGCAGTCAGCGTCACTGATCATTATACTATCTGGGTGCAAAAATAGCATTTTCGACAACAGCCTTCTGACATAAAAGATTGTGGTAATTTTGAGACAAAGGTTCGGGTGGGCTAATGAATGGCACAAGTACACATGCAGATGCTTTATTAGAGCATGTTGGAAAACACCTGATAGTCTCACAACAAACCAAGTTTAATTAAATAAGTGAATGGTTACCTATGACCTAAAAATCACATAATTTTTTGCTCTTATTTCTTGAGCTCCTTCTCCTTTGAATAAGTTTTTTAATTACTTAATTAAATAATTTTGCTCTTGTAAAACGAAGTACCTTAACTCATTGTTCTATCTGTTATTATTCTAGGAAGAGCTGTTAGTTTCCCTTCATTAATTAAAGGTCATAAATAATTCCTTATTAGTTTAGCTTCTCGAAACTGCATTCTGCTGAAGCTATATATTTATATTGGAATACATAGATTCATACTATGAGAAATCGCTGACTAATTATTTTCAGAGTTGTTATGTAATACCATTCGACAGCTGTTGATAATTTGTCAAAATGTTGAAAAAGCACTTTTAGTGTAATTTGTAAAAGCTGATACATTTTAGATTGTTATGTATTACTTATTTCAGTTGTGATTTAAGTTGTTTTAAAGGTAATGATTTAACTTATTTTGCTTCAGACTTAAAGTTTAATTTGTTTTAATTTTTGTAGTTGAACTTAAGTTCTTTGGTTTGTTTAAAAGTAATTGTAGTCATTTAATTTGTTTTCTTGACAGTTTTGGTTAACGCTGATTTTAAGTTGCTTGTGTAATTAATTTTTCTTCTTTACTTTTGGTTGGTTAATTATTTAAATTCTGTTTAGTTTATTATAATTTTTCTTAACCTTGGTTGTTAATGTTAATCTTTTGATAAGTTGATCCTTAAGGTCAATCTTTTTAAAGTTTTGTTTACACAAGTTGGTGTTTAAAGTTTAATTTAAGTTTTTTATTATGCCCCCTTTTCTGCTAAATTTGGGATCCATATTTTCTGACTTTGGTGGTCGTTTTGGTGTTGTGGAGAATATATAAAAATTTTCATACTTGATTATTGTATTTTAACTGAAGTAATTTTTATTTCTTACTATGGTGGTCGTGTTTGGTGTCGGAATAAACCCAAGAAAATTATCTGTGAAATTATTATATTTTTATTTAAGTACTTATCAGTATTGAAGTTAATTTGTTGAAAATTCTATAATTTACTCTTATCCCTTCAAAACTTTGATTCAGTCCGTTGCCCTTCCAAAGAGATTTATAGCTTTGTTTTCGATTTCTTCGCCCGCTAGACGGTCATCTGTGAAACCTCTGTCAACATTAGTAAAAATTGCACCCTGCGGAGAGGCTAGTTTCTACATTACTAACTCTGCCGTAGGGTCAGGTTGGCGGGATGTTTTTTCTTACTCGTAGGCTATTCATATGTTGGATTGGGACCCCTCGCGAGGCTAGCAGCGATGATCGCCAAATGAGGAAGCTCTTTCTATGTGGAGCTGCACCTTCCTGCGTGTTTTTCCCCTGAGGTTGCCGGACTGTTGGCGGTTATACTACCATCAAAAATCGCCAATCAAGCGGTCTTGGCGTTTCGAGTAAAAAGGGCTTGGGAGCTGCTGACGAGGAGGTCTGACGGGAGTTTGACATGCAGCCATTTTAACGGAAGGAGACGGAGCTGAAAGTGTCGGCGTTATCAGAGAAACATCGATGTCGGAAGAAATAGACGAGAGATGGATACTAAGGAGGGCGACGAAAATGACTAAACATATCTAACATTTATTTTTTTTTCCATTCTAGAAATGAAGGAAATTCTACCCACAATGTATCTCTGTGTTCATCAGTACTACATCCCTGTTTTGGAACTTCTAATTGGAACGTCAATGTCGTCTGTATTCTGAAATGTTAAATTCCCTGTTGGGTTGGGTATGATATACCTTTTATATTTTCCACTTAACCGCCCACCATGTACCACTCTGTATTAATTCAAAGTATCTTAAATAAATGCTATATTTAATTTTAACTTCTTGTAATGTTTTCACTTTTAATTTAGAACACTGGACCAGTATTTATATTTCACAACGCAAACTTTAATTATTCTGTTGGAGCCCTTATTCCACTATTTACCGTTTATTTAAAACCTGTTTTTCTACCAGAGATATTGTGTTATCATGTGTGTCACAAACATTATACATTCATGTTATTGAAAATTGTTTATCCTAATATTGACTTATGATTGGGTATTGAACTTAAAACCTATACACCAACTCCTTAAAAAATTAAGCTCCAACAAGAAAATGGTGCCGTGACCTCGCGAATTTTGTTATATGCAATTTGTATTTTATGTTGTATTTGGTATGCACAAAAAAAGGTGCCATGTATTCTAATTTATCATTTTTGGTCCAGTGTAATTTTTAAAATTGCTTTTGCTAAGAGTGGTGGCAGTGTTATTATTAATTACTGGTAATATTTTCTTTATGATGATAATTGATATGAATGATATTTCATAGTATAATATTTTTATGAGTACTGTTAAAAGTGCTGTTAATTGTGTAATTAAGCTACACTATTTGCTTATATATATTTTGCTGTACTGTTTACCAGTGTTACATTATTTACACAAAATTAGTAGTTTATTTACACAAAATTAGTAGTATTGTATTATATTGTGTTACACATTTATGAGTTAAATTGGTTAATATGCCTACTAAAAGGAAGAGTTTAACTCCAGCGGCAACTAGAATGCCTGTAATTAACCGTTTAACTGGGGGTCGGAATCCTCAGCCAACTGCAAATAGAATCTCAGTTTTTGGGGCTGATCCTTTGGTGTCAATTCCCACTTTTACTGGGGCAGAAGGTACTACTCAGCTTAATGATTTTCTTGACAGAGTCAATTTAGTTGCAGCACATGTAGGCTGGGCTGACTCTGATAAGTTGACTGCTATTCGTGTGAAATTAGATGGAGAAGCTGCTGCGTTTATTCGCAATAACCCTCGTCTCAAGAATGAGACTAAGTTGGAAATTGTGGTTGAGGCTTTAAAGGACAGATTTGCTACTGTTCAAAATTTACATGCTAATATTAGAGCATTAATTCAAGCCTTTCAGAAGCCTAGAGAAAGTGTTAGGCAGTTTGCTGCTAGAATAGAGGCACTCTCTTGTAAAACAGTACCTGTCGATAAAGTGGAAGATCCCACTGTGGAAAGTCAGAGACTTGATTTACTCTTGTCTGTTTTTCTTGAGGGCCTTCATTTACATTTGAGGCGACTGTTATTACCACAGAACCACAAAACATATGTAGCAGCTAAGAAACATGCTATAGCAGAAGAAGAAGTTTGGTTTAAAACCCATGCAGATGAGCTTAATAATGTTCACTCTGTAGAAGTGAATGCAGTTTCCACTCCAGGTGTTACAGTTAAGGCTGCACAGGCTAATAGTTCCAAAGATGAACTCACAGCAGCAATTAAAGCACAACAGGAAAACATAGTTACTTTAACTAACATGTTAGGAAACTTGCAAACTCAAGTACAATCATTGATGTCTAAGTCTACAGCTAAGAGTAGACAGGTTGGTCCTCGTTGTTATAGATGTAATAGGTTAGGCCACTTAGCGAGGAATTGTATGGTAAATCTATCTCAGGGTACTAACAACAATGTTAGAACTAGACAGTATGGTAATGCTCGACAGCTAGGAAATGCTAGTGTAACTCCCAACGCACACCAGGTTGCAGGGCAGGTTAATTCGAGGAACACTACTCAGTTAAATCCTCAGGCTCCAGTTTTTAACCAGAATTTAAACTAGTAAGGGGTAGGGAGAGCAATTCCTTCAGTTCATCCCATGAAGCCCTTTTGAAGGTACCATCAGTGTATTCAGTTTCTTTAGGTGAAGCACCTCTTCCTATAGTAAATGGCTCAATTTTGGGTAATAAACTCAAATTTTTATTAGATTCAGGAGCTACTGTAAATTTACTAAATGCTAGGTATATGAAATGTTTTGGCAAGAAAGTAAAAATTGAAACATGTGAAACTTATTTAAAAGGCATTTCAAGCAACAAAGTGTTAGTTAGGGAAAAAGTTTTGTTACCTGTCAAATTTCAGGATCAGATTTTTCAAACTGAATTTCTTATTATTGATAGTTTATCTGATCAATATGGTGCACTTTTAGGAACACACTTTTTAAGTCTAAACAAACTTTGTATTGATTTCAGTTCATCAAATTTGATAGGTCCACACATATTGGTGCCTTTGCACCTTCACATGTCTGCGCCAAGTGCTGATGCTTCAATTAATTGCATGTCACCAAATAACTCGACTAATGATATCTTTTGCTATTCTGTGAAAAAGCATAAACTTCCTCCTTTCTCTGAAAATATTCTAAAAGTTTCAACTTCCCTTTTACCTTTTTCTCAACCTTCTGTACTTATTGAACCTCTTCCTCACCATCAGCACGCCAAATTCAGTGTAGCACGTTCAGTGAATAGTAAACAACGTTCAAATGAATTTTTTATTAAAGTGGCAAATTTCTCTCCTGATATTGTACACATTAACAAAGGTATGAAACTAGCCACCTTGGCTCCTGTTAATGTTAAAACACCTGATATTCAGCCAGTATTTTCTACGAGTCTTGAGACTGGTGAGCAGTTTGAACCCTGGGGAGGTCAGTTTGACTTAAGTCATTTACCTGAACAACAGAGACATGAACTTATGATTCTTTTAGATCAGTACAAAAACATTTTTGCTTCTTCTGTCACTGAACTTACTGGTTGTGATACAATTTTACACAACATTAATTTAAAAGACAACATTCCTGTCAGACAGAAACCTTACAGAGTTCCTTATCATTTAAGGCAAGAATTAGATAAGCAGATTGCTGAGCTGTTAGAGGCAAAAATTATTGAAGAAAGTGATAGTGCATATTCTGCTCCTGTGATTTTAGTTAGAAAGCAAGATGGGAGTTATCGTTTAGTAACAGATTTTAGGAAATTGAATGAGAAAACAGTTGAGGATAGTTTTCCATTACCTAACATGATAGAATTGATTGAAGGTTTAGGGAATGCTACTTATTTTTCCACATTAGATTTAACTTCAGGTTTCTTTCAAATGAAAATACACCCTGATGATATTTATAAAAGTGGTTTCACTACTCCTTCTGGACATTATCATTGGACACGAGTCCCATTCGGGATGCGTAATGCGCCCAGTTCCTTTCAGAGACTGATGTCAATAGTTTTGGCAAATCTATCGCCTTTACAGATAGGCATTTATATAGATGATATAGTGATAGCTTCAAATACTTTCGAGGAACATTTAAGCAAATTAAAAATTGTATTTGATAGACTTACTGCACACAACTTAAAACTGAAACCTTCTAAATGCAATTTTCTCAGAGACCAAATTACATATCTAGGTTATAAAGTATCTCAAGGTAAAGTGCAGCCTGATGATAAAAACCTTAAGGTTATCAGTAGTTTTCAGGTGCCTAAAAATAGAAAGGAAGTTAGAAGATTTTTAGGTCTGGTAGGATTTTATCGTAGATTTATTCAAAATTTTGCTCACAAAGCCTTACCTTTAACTGAACTGACTAAAGATAAAGTAACCTTTAAATGGACTGATGAGGCTCAACAGGCTTTCGACAACTTAAAAGCTGAACTTTTAACTCAGCCTATTTTGGCTTTACCAGATTTTACAAAACCCTTCGCTTTGTGTACTGACGCTTCAAATTATGCTCTAGGAGCCATTTTAGGTCAGGAGGATGAGAATAAATTTTTACACCCTATCTGTTTTGCCAGTAGAAAACTAAAGGGTCCTGAAATTAATTATAGCACTGTGGAGAAGGAAGCTTTGGCTGTTGTATGGGCTACTGCTCATTTTAGGCAATATCTTTTAGGCAAAAGTTTTACAGTTTATTGTGATCAGGCTTCACTTTCCCATGTATTAAAGTTAAAAGATCCAACATCTAGGATTGCTCAATGGATAATGGGGTTGTCTCAATATGACTACAAAATTGTTCATAAACCAGGAAAATTAAATTCCACTGCTGATTATTTATCCAGATCTGTAAATCTGGCTGAACAAGTACAAACTTCTACCACCCCTGATCTTTTACACACCATTAAAGAACAACAAGCTGTTGATCCTTATTGTATGCAAATTAAGGAAGATTTAAAAAATAATAGAATTCCAAAACCTCCTTCGCAGATCTTTTTCATTGAAAATGATACTTTGTATTGTAAATTTAAAAATCCTAAGGCTCGTTGGCAAAAACAAAACAGAATAGTGTTACCTAAAACATTAGTTCCAAAAATTCTGCAACAAAATCATGATTCACTTGTAGCTGCTCATTCTGGTTTTCATAGAACCCTTCATAGAATTCAGAAAGCATTCTTTTGGAAAAACATGCATAAGCAAATTCTTAATTATGTGAAATCTTGTCATTCTTGTATACAGAAACGTGGTTTTAAGGCATCACACAAAGCTTCATTAATGAGAGTTCCAATAGCAAATAGACCTATTGAACGTATAGCCATGGACATTGTAGGCCCTCTGCCCATGACACTTTCTGGACATAAATATATATTGGTTATTACAGACTATTTCACGAGATGGCCAGAGGCTTATGCTTTACAAAATTGTTCATCTGAAACCATAATTGAGAAACTTGAGCTGTTTATTGCTTCTCATGGGGTACCACAACATATAATCACAGACAGAGGTACCAATTTTATATCACAGGCTATTAATGAAGTTTATCAGAAATTAGGAATTTGTAAACACACCACTACAAGTTATCATCCACAATCAGATGGTGTCGTAGAAAGATTAAATGCAACTCTTATTAATTCATTAAGTCACTTGGTTTCTGAAACTCAAGAAGATTGGGACAGGCATTTACCGTTTGCTTTATTAGCACATAGAACTGGAAAGCATCAGGCATTAGATGAGTGCCCAGCGTTTCTCTTGTATGGCCGAGATTTAACGTTACCAGTGGATATGTTGACTCAGTCTAAATTTAAGACTTATGATGATACTAAAACTTATGCGAAAGATTTACTTGTCAGACTGCAAAAATCATTTCAGGTAGTTAAGACAAATTTAACTACTGCAGCTGAGAAACAAGAAACTACTAGAGAGTCAAAAGCTTATCATAAGGACATACAGCTAGGTGATACAGTTTACTTATACACTCCTGTAGTACAGCCAGGAACGGCTAGGAAGCTGTGTAAATTTAACAAGGGTCCTTACCGAGTTGTTGAGAAGTTATCAAAGGTTAACTTCAGGATAGAGTTAGTGACTAAACCACACACACGACAGGTGGTACATGTTGATCGTTTAACCAAGGTGCCAGCACGAATTATATTTCCTACTTTAGAGATCTCTGATCAAGATCGTTCTTCTGCTGGTCAACCTAGTGACACTACTACACAATTGCCTTACAATTTAAGGCCCAGAGATGCTCATGGATTTGTAACGAGTAATTGAACTTTATACTGTTGTACATATTGGTAGGGTAGGAAAGTTTCTGCCTTAATTGAAGTTCTAGATTTTGTAACAGTTCTTATTTAGTTTTGTTTGTTTATTTCTTTTGTTGCGATGCGTGACTTGTTTTGTTGACTTGGGTTGTTTGACCTTATCTAGTTCATGTTTTGTCAGGAATTGCAACCTACTGCTCTTTATATCCTGGTTTGTTTTTCTTTGAGAGCTTAGTGGCTGGTCCACTTTGTTTTTCTTCACGTTAATGTTTCGAAATTGTTTGTTTACCTTACTAAGGGACGCCTTAGTGTCTTTCGGCTTATTATTTTTTTGAGTAGTTGGTTGTTATTTCTTGCTCACACGTGTTTATTGTGTTTTGGTCGATTACACTTGCCTCCTTATTTAGTTTTATCATTGGTGGGCTTGTTGAATAACCTAAGTTCAACTGTTAGTTAAGTCACGTTACTTACTGTGGTAGTTTTTCACCTATGTATTGGGGTGTTGCTTTGATTTAACAACACGTTTTGTTCTCGTTTCGGGTAGAATTTTTGTCTTGTGTTTTTATTTAGTTTTTCTTCACCTTTTGAGGTAAGGTGAAGGTGGTTTGCACGCAGGTGATTGTTCAATTTCTTGTTATTGAAGGCCTGTTTGGAGTAACACGTCTCTGCTCGTGTTAGAGCTCTGTTTTTACAGTGTTTATTTGTAAGTTTTTATTGTATTGCTCGTGTTTTTTGTGATTATTTTTTTTTTGGATTAGAGTTGATTGTTGGTTTACATTTCTCAGGCTTAAGCTTAGTTTGGAAGTGTTTTATATTGTTGTAAGTAGTATTGTGGATTCTGATTCTGAGTTTCCGATGGTAGGGTTATTATTTTCTTTTACTTAAAAGTTAATTGGTAAAAATCCTTTTTGTATTTAGTATTCTTTCGTCAGTTTAACAGCTGGCTTGGGTTCAAGTAATGAGTTTAGTATTCTTTCGTCAGTTTAACAGCTGGCTCTGGTTCAAGTAATGAGTAATTTCTGCCATTGTCACCACTGCTTAGGTTTCACTTTTATGTGTTTTGTAAAGTCAGAGGTTATTGATTCTTTTCGAAAAATTTTGGTTAACGGGGGAGGATTGTTATGTATTACTTATTTCAGTTGTGATTTAAGTTGTTTTAAAGGTAATGATTTAATTTATTTTGCTTCAGACTTAAAGATTAATTTGTTTTTAAATGTTTGTAGATGAACTTAAGTTTCTTTGGTTTGTTTAAAAGTAATTGTAGTCATTTAATTTGTTCTCTTGACAGTTTTGGTTAACGCTGATTTTAAGTTGCTTGTGTAATTAATTTTTCTTCTTTACTTTTGGTTGGTTAACTATTTAAATTCTGTTTAGTTAATTATAATTTTTCTTAACTTTGGTTGTTAATGTTAATCTCTTGATAAGTTGATCCTTAAGGTCAATCTTTTTAAAGTTTTGTTACACAAGTTGGTGTTTAAAGTTAATTTAGGTTTTAATTTCTCTTATGCCCCCTTTTCTGCTAAATTTGGGATCCATATTTTCTGACTTTGGTGGTCGTTTTGGTGTTGTGGAGAATATATAAAAATTTTCATACTTGATTATTGTATTTTAACTGAAGTAATTTTTATTTCTTACTATGGTGGTCGTGTTTGGTGTCGGAATAAACCCAAGAAAATTATCTGTGAAATTATTATATTTTTATTTAAGTACTTATCAGTATTGAAGTTAATTTGTTGAAAATTCTATAATTTACTCTTATCCCTTCTAAACTTTCAAATTCAGTCCGTTGCCCTTCCAAATAGATTTACGACTTTGTTTTCGATTTCTTCGCCCGCTAGACGGTCATCTGTGAAACCTCTGTCAACATTCGTAAAAATTGCACCCTGCGGAGAGGCTAGTTTCTACATTACTAACTCTGACGTAGGGTCTGGTTGGCGGGATGTTTTTTCTTACTCGTAGGCTATTCATATGTTGGATTGGGACCCCTAGCGAGGCTAGCAGCGATTCGCCGCCAATTCATGGAGCTCTTTCTACTTTGAACTGCACCTTCCTGCGTGGTTTTTCCCTGGGGTTGCCGGGCTGTTGGCGGTTTTACTACCATCAAAAATCGCCAATCAAGCGGTCTTGGCGTTTCGAGTAAAAAGGGCTTGGGAGCTGCTGACGAGGAGGTCTGACGGGAGATTGACATGCAGCCATTTTGAAGGAAGGAGACGGAGCTGAAAGTGTCGGCGTTATCAGAGAAACATCGATGTCGGAAGAAATAGACGAGAGATGGATACTAAGGAGGGCGACGAAAATGACCAAACATATCTAATACTTATTTTTTTTCTCTCCTTTCTAGAAATGAAAGAAACGATATCTTCAATGTATTTCACCCTTTAATCTTCACTGTTGGAACGAAAAATAGTCTTGCTCGGCGAAGTTGGCCGAGGATTGTTGTCATCAATATCTTCAATGTTAAATTCCCTGTTTGGAATTGGTATGAATAATTTTACTTTTTCCCACTACACCGCCACCATGAAAATTCTGTATTAATTCAATATTATCTTAATAAATACCATATTTAATTTTAACTTCTTGTAATGTTTTCACTTTTAATTTAGAACACTGGACCCAATATATGTACACAACGCATTTATTTAATTATTCTGTTGGAGCTAAAAAAACATACCACTATTTACTATTGATTTGAACACCAATTTTACAGTATATATTGTGTTTATCATGTTGTCACAAACTTTACACATTCATGTTATTGAGAATTGTTTATCCTAATATTGACTTATCATTTGGTATTGAACTTAAAACCTATACTCAAATTCTTAAGAATTAAAAGCTCCAACAGATTGCTGGGCATAAGAGGCTGTCTGTCTATGAGAGATACGAATACACGGATGATTTTCTAAAGAACTTTGGCTTATATTCAGTTTACACATGGTGAAAATGCAAAAATCATATTCGTCCAGCCAACTTACCTGAAATGCAGGTAAAAATACTCGGATTTCTTTATCTATTTGCCCACTGGTTGGTTTCAACTGCTACTTAGTTCTTTCTTCTTTAACCGAATATTTCCTAGCATATGAATGGAATGACTTTATCGTTCAAATGCTTCTCTCTAAGGCATAAAAGCTGGTCTAGATTTTCTTCCCTAAACTGGTTTTTTTTCTGCTTTTATACAAAAAGCCTTTTGAATATTCTGTACCATAAAAGCAAACGCGGACTTACAGAACACGATTCTGCATATTCGTGTTATCTTAATTGTCTCCATTTACTTTGTCCAACACGAGAATTCCAACTGCGTATAAACTATAATTTTACTGCGTATAAACAGAGTTTTCTGCAGATTGTCAGCTACCTTTTGCTCTTTTATTACTGTTTTGAAAATTGTGCAAGTGTTCTTTAATTACTGTTTAGAAAATTCATTCATTAAAGATGTCAAATATTACTTAGAAGAGTAAAACTCGAGCTTTAAAGTTCTCACAATTCTCCATAATGCTCTAGGGCACGGTGCTGAAGTCTTTACAACATTGCATCCAAATGCAGAGGTTTTATTCTTTCTACCAAAAGACTTTTTCTTAATCAAGCAATGAATTAAGAATACAAACATTTAAAGCCCATTATGTCAGGCATATTTACATCTCTGCAAATAAAACACTAGACGAAGGAAAGCATAGCATATTAATGGCATTTTGGAAGCAATTCAGCATAAGACACTCCACAGAAATAATTAAACTCACACGGGAATTCGTCAACAATGAACGCTTGCTGGCATCAATGTTGACCAGAAGTTGTCAACAATGCTAAAAGATATCCATCTATTGAGATTAAAGCCAAGGAAATCGTAAAAAGCGATAGATGATGAAGGAGAAATAAACGAATTAGTTATCATTGATGATAGTGAAACGACAAATGAAGAATAAGATGACAGTATCTGTAAACAAACCCTGTAGTACCTGTAAACAAATTCGAGGAAATGGAAGGCAGAATTGACGCTGTTGAAAATAAAGTTGGACACATTCAAGAAAGAGTTTCTTCAGTAAAAAAAGAAATAGAAGAAAGAATGTCTTCTGTAAAAAAACAAATAGAACAGAGAGTTTCTGCCGTTGAACAACAAATTGATGACAGGGTTACTGCGTTCGCCAAAGAAGTTGATACCTTGAAAAAATTCGTAGCGACGGCAGGGAGCAATAGTGAGGGTTTAAAGTTTTTACCCATGCCTGCTCGTCCGTCTTTGAAGTTATCCACGTACGATAGGAAGACCTCTTGGCAAGTGTATGAGACACAATTTTCAATAGTCGCGGAAGCGAACGGATGGTATTCCCAAGCTAAGGCCTGCCATCTCGCCACACTAAACGCAGACGCAGCGGATATCCTTTAAACTTTCCTAGAAAACCAAAGGGTAGATTTCAAAGCTCTATCCGGTACATTGGAGCTGCGCTTTGGAGAGATATGTTTGAAAGACTATAGCAGGCTTCAATTAAAATCCCGTCAACAGAAGCCCACCCAAAACACTCCAGGAGCTCTCCGCGGATGTTTAAAGGCTGTCGCACCTCGCCTTTACGGAGTGCCCGAGAGAAACAGGGAAGATAATGTCCCTGCAGTACTTTATTGGTGACATCCGGGATCCCGAAATACGGAAAGCTCTGAGAATGGCGGATGTGAAGGATTTAAAAAGCGCTCTGGTGTACGCAATCAAATTCGAGGCACCTCAGCAAGCAACTCGCAGTGATCGCCACCCAACAACAGTTGCTCGAGTACAAGAGCCAGTGGATCAACTAACTGCTCGTCTCAGCGAATTAACTGGACAAGTGAATGTCTTGAGGCGGAATAGGAGTGACATGAAACAAACACTAAAGTACTAGAACTGCGGTGCTGAAGGACACATACACTAAAGTAACTGCAGAACACTGAGGGTCCGGAAGTTAAGCCCACACCTATCAAGAAGGAGGGAAACTAATTAGTGGCCGTATAATGAGGTGGAGATTGCCAGATTGCGCTTCAGATTTTTACACGGAGTGGCGGCAGTAATGGACCTTTCATCGCGGAACTTATCAATGGTGTTCCCTACAATATGACGATCGGTACAGGAGCCAGTGTTACCATCATCCGATAAGATTTGATTCAACAACTGAAAGGTAAACTTATCTGGACACCGAACTGCGTTACCCTCCAGACTGGGCCGGGGGAGAAGATCGCCATCGACACAGTCTGGAGGGTAACGTAGTTCGGCGTTACCCTCCTTCCTTCGGAAAATTAAACAGTAACATCAAGTTTGGTAAAGCCACCTACGATCATATGGCATATGGGGCCGATATCACAGATTCTTGCATGTTCGGATTGGACTTTCTAAAAAAAACAATTTTCCCTTGGACTTTAAAAATAACGAAATGATTTCTGCTTCTGAGGACATAGTCTTATTCGGAATTCATAATAGAACAATTGAATTTGTTTACAAAATCATAATGATATCACAATACCAGCAAGAACCAAATTTTTACTTCCTGGACCCACAGCCGAAATTTGAATTTTCCGCTACGGAATCATACAATATACCAAGAACTGTAACAGCCCGAAAGGAGTACTAGAAGCCTCAGCACTCGTCGGCGTATCGAAACCGTTATCCCGGTGATCGTTGCAAATGTAACTAAGAAGGCGAGAGTTATTAAGAACGTTGTTGCAGCATGTACTCTGTCACCAATATTAAACGAAACAGTAACACCCCAGAATTCGTGTCTTCAGAGAGCACTACACTGGAGTTATTGCAGAACGCGCAATTAAACAATGAAAAAAGGAATGCTACCGAACGTGTCATTCAAGATCTTCAAGATGTCTTCTCCCGCTCCTCTTCTGACGTGGGTCGAACCAGTTTGACTCAACATAGAATCGATATTGGTGATCATCCACCAATCAAGCAACATCCAAAACGTCTACCGATTGCTAAACGGGAAGAGGTACGAATACTTTTAAAGGACATGGAAGAAAGCGATGGCATTGAGCCTACTCTTTCTGGGAGCAAGTGGTTCTCGTCACTTGATTTAAAGAGTGGGTATTGGAAGGTAGAACTAAGACCGCGAAAAGACGGCATTTACTACTGGACAAGGACGTTGGCAGTTCAAGGTGATGCCGCTTGGACTATGTAATGCCCCAGCTGCATTCGAACGCCTAACGAAGACTGTTTTGAAAGGTCTTTCCTACGAAGCCTCTCAGATATACCTGGATGACATTCATCATCGTCGGGAAGAGTTTCGAAGAACATCTAGAAAATCTTAGAAATGTGTTTCAGAAGCTGAAAGAAGCAAATCTAAAGTTGAGCCCCACTAAATGCAAATTATTCGGACAGGAAGCGACTTACCTTGGACATGTCAACTCTGCTAAATGTGTGCACAGGGATCCTGAAAATGTGTCAGCAGCTAAAGACTGGAGACTTCCCGAAAATGTCCACCAGCTGAGAAGCACTTTAGGGCTTTGTACCTACTATAGGAGATTCGTGAAGGATTATTCTTCCATTGCAACACACCTTCACAAGCTGACAGAGAGCTTCGTGTGGACAAAAGAATGTGAGGATGCAACTAAGACCCCGAAGGAAGCTTTAACATCTGCTCCAATCCTGACATATCCTCAGCTCGGCAGACCATTTATTGTCGACACGGACGCGAGTAATGAAAATGTCGGCGCTGTTTTGTTCCAAGAAATAGAGGGCCAAGAATCCTGAGGGTCAAATAGCCAGGTGGACACAAAGACCCCGGGAATATGACATCGCTATCCGTCATCGGGAGGGATCATCGCACGGAAACGCTGACGCCTTGTCTAGAAGAACTTGCCCAGAAAACTGCCGATATTGTTCCAGGATCGAAGCTAAATACGAACTGCTGAATCCACTCGAACGAAAAATTACAACCTCAACATCGGCTGATCCAGACCCATGGAGTGACAAAGAAATCAGGAAAGACCAGCTGGAAGACCGTGACCTTAAACCCATAATTGATTTATAGGAGACCTTAAACAGAAAACCTACTTGGCAGGAGATTTCGAGCTATATCCCATGACAAAACAATATTGGGCTCTATGGGACTCTCTCCATATTCGAAACGGCGTCTTGTACCTGAAATTCGAATCGGATGAAGGAAAGACATTCCTATGGCAGCTGCTACTCTCAAGATCCCGGATACCGGGCGTCCTTAAAGAACTACATGGCAGTCCTGCAGGAGGCCACTTAGGAATAATGAAGACCTTGCAGAGAGTTCGTGAAGGCTTCTACTGGAATAATCCAAAGGATGACGTGCAAAGGTGGTGCCGATCTTGGTGGTGTGCAGGTCGGAAAGGACCGAAGAAACATAGCCGAGGGAAGCTGCAAATTAAAATGTAGGAGCACCTTTTGAACCTTTAGAACCTTGGGCATAGCCTTTGATACCCTGGGACCTCTGCCACGAACTGTTGATGGCAACAAATACATCCTCGTTGTCATTGATTACTTCACAAACGTATCCTATTCCTGATCAAGGAGCTGTCACGGTAGCAGAGATGATGGCACAGCACTGGATTTCCAGGTTCGGAATACCTCTTCAGTTACATTCACATCAGGGAAGGAATTTTACCTCGTCTGTTATCAAAGAACTCTGAAAGCTACTCGGCAGTGATAAAACCAAAACGACGCCTTTACATCCCCAGTCAAACGGCATGGTAGAGACGTTTAATCGAACCATCCTTAATAACCTCTCACTAATGGTTTCCAGAAACCAACAAGACTAGGACAAGGGATTACCACTGTTTTTGCTGGCTTACCGCAGTGCTGTCCACGAGACTACCGGCTATTCCCCATCTCAGATGCTTTTCGGTCGTGACCTTCGTCTGCCACGTGATTTTTTGTTTAGTCGCCCTCCGGATGCGACTTCATTGCCTGAGGAATACATTCAAGATCTGCAGGCCTGGTTTGAAGTGACTTTCCATAACTTTGCGTGACAGCGAGTTAAGTTGGCGACAGAGAAGATCAAGACACGATACGACATTAGAACTACGGAACATCGTTTCAACGAAGGAAACAAGGTGTGGTTGTGGAATGCGACTCGTCGAAAAGGGCTTTCTCCGAAACTATAGTCACCTTGGGATAGTCCGTATACAGTCCTAAACAAGCTGAACGACGTCGTGGTAAATGGTATAAGACCATAGTCCTTTTTTATTTAGTATTTGATAGTATTTGATTTACATTTAGTATTTGATAATGTAATGTTTATTATTGCATTGATTCCTTAGTGGTAAGTTTGCCTTCCTGTCCAGGGATTGTACTGTCCGGGACGTGCAGTCCTTGGGAAGAGGACAGTGTTACGGATTTCGTATTTATATTTAGCTATTTATTTAGAATTGTAATTAAAATTGCTTTACTTTCCCATGCAATGCAGACGATTTTTGAAGCGAAAGCTACATCGGAAAAGTAAAAATAAAAGAACGCGGGCATATAATAATTAATAAATAAATATCTCGTAATTACTGTTGCTATCTACCAATATCGAGAAAAATTGAGGTTTCACCGTAATATTCTAGTAAATAATTAAAAAGCTTTTGTTTGGTCACCCTCCGGATGCGTCTTCATCGCCTGAGGAATACATTCAAGATCTCCAGGCCTGGTTTGCAGTGATGTATAACTTTGCACGAGAGCAAGTGAAGTTGGCGACAGAGAAGATTAAGACCCGATACGACACTAGAACTACGGAACATCGTTTCGACAAAGGAGACAAGGTGTGGTTGTGGAATGCGACTCGTCGAAAAGGGCTTTCTCCGAAACTATAGTCACCTTGGCATGGTCCGTATACAGTGCTAAACAACTGAACGTAGTCGCGGTTCGGATCCGTAAGTCATCGAACTCTAAGCCTAAAGTCGCTCATTACAATAGGTTAGCTCCTTACTATGGCCATAGTACGTAGCGCATATAATTCTAAATAGTAATGTAAATAGTATAAGACCATAGTCCTTTTTTATTTAGTATTTGATAATGTAATGTTTATTATTGCATTCATGCCTTAGTTGTAAGTTTGGCTTCCTGTCCAGGGATTGTACTGCCCGGGACGTGCAGTCCTTGGGAAGGGGACAGTGTAACGGATTTCTTATTTATATTAAGCTATTTATTTAGAATTGTAATTAAAATTGCTTTACTTTTCCATGCAACGCAGACGATTTTTGAAGAGAAAGTTACGTCGGAAAAGTAAAAATAAAAGAACGCGTTCATGTAATAATTAATAAACAAGTATCTCGTAATTACTGTTGCTATCTACAAATATCGAGAAAAGTTGAGGTTTTACCTGAATGTTCTAGTAAATAATTAAAAAGCTTATAAAAGCCGAATTAAAACACCTCATCTCAGTTGTAGCTGTTTTAAGCGAACTGTTGTTTACTTAATGCTGTGATTGATTGTAGCGAAATCGGTGTGAGATATAATTAACTTTATCTGTTTCGAATTGAATTTTGTTTTAAGTTTGAGATATTGTGATATTGTACGAATATCTCTGAGGGAATATTTCAGTATTTTGCTTTATTTCGTGTGAAAAGAATAAATTTTATTAACTTTTGAACGACTTGCACATTTAATCCATTACGAATCCGTACGCACGCAACAATATGTAATATTTCTGGAGCATAGAAGAAGACTCAGCTTTCAGTTGTCATGACCCAGGATGGATATTTTGGTGCGCAGTTAACACCAGTAGTTTTAGCAGCTTTCGATAGTCGAGTGGCAAGATGGGAGAAGATGTTGACACAATCCAAGTTTAGCTAATTACCAGTTTTATTTCTAGGCACATGAGAATCATTCTTCATAGGCTATATACTTTTTTATCACAAGCAATTACAATAATTTCTCATATACACAGGCTAATGGGGGCGACATCCTTTTAGACGGAGAAGCAGAGCAACTGGGATATTTTAGCGGTGACAGAAGCTTAGAAAAGAATAACGTGACAGCGGTACTTATACCAAGTTTGATGTGCAAGAACAGCTAATCTATGACTGGTTAGTTAGTAGCATTACATAACGATAGAAGTAACTCGAATTTGAGAGAACAGATGAATTTAGGAAGAGAGCACCAAATTTAGAATGTTAATTTTGAGGTCGCCAATTATTTTTTTAAAGCAGCTATCGTATTTTGTTATATCTTATATATATATACATATTGTTACGTGCGTACGGGTTCGTTATATATTGAATGCACAAGTCGTAAAAAGTTAACAAAAATTTATTCTTTCCACAAGAAATAAATTAAAATGCTGAAATATTTCTTCACAGATATTCGCCCAATATCACAATATCTCAAACGTTTAGCAAAAACTCAGTTCAAGACAGATAAAATAATTCTATCTCACAGCGAAATCGCTACAATCAATAACAGCATTAAGTAAACAAACAGCAGTTTGCTTTTTACAGCTTCAACTACAATATCAGCAACAACAACTGAGATGAGTCTAGTCTAGTCTGGACAACTATTGCTGGGATATTGCCAATTATGGGCAACTTATCCAGCTCACTGAGGAATTGCATAGAGCCCCTGACGTGCAATTTCCTTAAATTAAATAAAACCAAATATGTACTGAGATGAGATGTTTCAATTCGGCTTTTATAACCTTTTTAATTATGAGTAGAACAAACTCGATTTTTCTAGATTTTTCGGGATGGCAACAGTAATTACGAGATATTTATTTATTAAACATTAAATGCACGCGCTCTTTTATTTTTATTATTTTTTTTTGGCTTAACTTTCTCTTCAAAAATCGTCTGCGTTGCACGGGGAAATAAAAAGAAATTTTAATTACAATTCTAAATAAATAGCCAAATAAATGTGAAATTCGTAACAGTATTTATAAAATGTAAGATGACTTGGAGTAAGTTGTAACAGACCGATGATGATTCTCTGCATTATATCGAGGGAAGACTTTACTTGTTTTACAAAAGGGATCAATTTTATCTTGGTTTACAAAACAATCAACAACTTTATCTTGATTTACGAAAGGGCTAATTATCCCACACTTTGTAATATGATTTGACAATCATATGCGCAAATCATAATGAATTTTTTGGTGTCTTTCTACTCATTTTCATAGGCAGGAAACAATTAGTAGAATTACTATTAAATTATTTACATATTAAAGAGTTATTTATAGACTTGTTTGAATTATTTAATAAATAATGCATAAATAATTCAAACAACTGTGTGGTTATCTTATTTGATAATAAATAATTCAAACAGCTGTGTGGTTATCTTATTTGATAAATAATTCAAACAGCTGTGTGGTTATCTTATTTGATAATAAATAATTCAAACAGCTGTGTGGTTATCTTATTTGATAATAAATAAGTCAAACAGCTGTGTGGTTATCTTATTTGATAATAAATAATTCAAACAGCTGTGTGGTTATCTTATTTGATAATAAATAATTCAAACAGCTGTGTGGTTATCTTATTTGATAATAAATAATTCAGACAAGCTCTGGGGTTCCAGTCCCGAGAAGAGACTCGGTTCTGTGGTTACGTGACTCGAACCACAGAACCACAGAGCTTCCAGTTACCACTTGAACATTTTAACCCTTTACACCATGGGAACATGCGTGAGAAAAATCTGACAACTCTTTACAGTTTCTCTACTTAAAGCGTGCTTGAGGAGAGCCATTAGCTCTATTCGACCAAATCTGACCCATATTTCAGTTCGGGTGCTAACGTTAAGTTGTTATTCTTGTCATATCCATAATGTGAGACATCAAAGGGCTTATGCTAGAACAAAAACCACGGGTCTTCCAGTTGCCACCTGGGTAGGATAACTGCTTATACTATGTATAGAAGAATGCAATAATTCCTTGGAATTATTGATATGTAAGATCACATGAACAATATGTCTTAAAAAATTTCTTTGAAGTAAATAAGTAAGTAACTTTGAAGCAACTAACTTTGAAATAACAAGCCAATTCCATATATTATCAACTTAAATTCATTGGATTTCTGAGAACCTGTACGCTTATAAATACATCAAACAATGTCAGATTAATATATCTTAATATCGTAATTGCTAATTTTACATACCGTTTCATAAGTAATACATAATCGCTGCAATTTCAGATACTTTGTGCCTTATGGGTTTTTGCTTGTGGAACATAGTAGCAGTTCACAGCAAATGAATTTTATCTGTCAGTCAGTCTACTGCTAGCAGAGCAGTTTCTTACGTTACGTGGAACGACAGCCCTTTTTAATTTTTGCAATGTATTCTAAAATATAAACTCCAGAATAATGTTCCAGATATTGCAATACTACTGGGCACTTTTTCCACAATTTCTGTAAGCGCTGCTGGATGTGAGAAAAGTTTCTAAAGAAATAGATCTTTATTTTGCACTTAAGAAGTATGAAAGAAGTATAAATGTTTTTGCATTTAAGAAATCTTTCTTCCATTGTATCTACATTACAGAAACTGGAGCAATCAAGTAGACTTCTACGATGTTATTGAGGCATTTTAGAAGGAAAGGAAGAAACAAAAAACAAACAAACAAACAAAAAAGCAAAATAATATTACTATTATTTAGAAAAGTAGGAATTAAAATTTTTTAAATAAAATTATTTCGCTGTATGTCACTTTCCCATTTTTTAGTTATTTTATGTATATCAAGATAGGCGGTAAATTCAGGGAACCGCCCCGAGCGGCAAAAGCTCTAATTAGACCACTGATCTGTCCACAGAGAAACAATGGGAGAAAAATATTCCTAAAATTGCAGCCGACGCGCCCTTAAATAAATATTCCTTGAACTTTAGCCGTCTCGGGCTATAAATTGCATCGCTTGTCTGTATAATGATTAGTCTAAAGCTGCCTGAAGGCTTGCTTCCTCTCACTGAAGTCAAATGGATCCAAACGTGTATCAACTGAGGACCACAGAATGGTTTTTTTGGTAATGTTGGAGGCAATACAGGTTTTTTTCAATCAATATTATTTGCTCTATAGTAGATGAAATCCTGTAATCGTATAACAGACGTCCTGGGCACAAATTGCCAAATGTGTTTTTGAAATAAATTAAACATTGCGTCTTAAGCCTACAATGTTTCACACGATGCCCAGTTCTAAAATAAGTATAGCTGACCTCTTTATTACTTTTGATGTCCAATTTTTCCAAAAGAGTGATTTTTTTGTGTGCTAAAAACCATCTTTACTTTCCCGAGGTTTATTTAAAAATATCAGTTTTATTTCACTTAATTTTCTCTTTTATCGCTTAAAATCGCAATGTGTAATACAGTCGGCAAAATACTGGAGACATCAATGTGTTTTTCATTTTCTGACAGCAGTCTGTAAATGCTAGCTGAGTTAATTTTTCAATGGCAGTCGCTACTTCTTAAAGGGTATTTCCTGCTTTTTATTGTCTGATTTTAAGCTGCAGTCGGTGATAAGCCTTGAGAATGTTTTCCCTAAATCGCAGTTCTAAAGCATTCACTTATGTGTGAATATCTGAATGTTTCTCCGGTTTGAAGATCTAAGATGTTAACTGGCTCACCTCATAAAGAAGCTGACTTATAGCTTCCTTTCACATAGCGACAGCTTAATTAAATGACTGAACCAGGATATTGTTCATAGCAGTATAAGCCGGAGCATCAATCACGGAAGTTTTAGCTGGGATGTTGTTTGCAGATTCAACTGGTTTCAAAATTTTCTTTTCTAATCTTTCAATATACTTTTCTTGAGTCTCTCCTTAATAGCAGTAATTTCTTTGTTAATATTCTTTATCTGTTTTTTAAATGTCTTTCTATTTTCTCATTCACAGCATTCACAATATCCTCTCTTTAAAAGTTGTATTGCTTTATTTCACGTCCTAGGCCATTCTTTTCAAGTCATTTTGGCGCTGGCTTCGATGAAACCCTTCATGCCGGAAAAGAAGAGGCAGTTGATTCAGCAGTTGCGACTACCTCTTTCTTCGTTTGCTTCGATTGTGTTTTTCATTTCCTTATTTCATTTCAGATTTTAGTTCTTCATTTCGACCGAATAATTTTCATATTAGTTTTCGTTTCCTGTTCCATCCTTCACTGGATATCGGTATTCAAAGATTTCCACGATTCTGATACTATTTATTTCAAGCTTCTGGTTCGACTATAAGTCTTTAAATAACCAGTCTAAATAAGCAAGAAAAAATTGGCAATTCATTGTCATTAATTGAAAAACACAGCAAAATAAATAGCTAGAAATTACACAAGCAAGAAAGCAGATAATGGGCAAATCTTCCTTGTTGTAAATTCCCGATATCACCCATAAAGCAAATTATAAAACGAAATTCGGCTAGTACTTTCAACAGCAGTTTCTCTGAAGCCCTTTGAACTGATTGACAACTGACTCGTCTTTGCTGTCGGAGCCATATTTACGTTACACGGACTGTAGTTATGTTGTTTTATCTTATGTATTTGTGTTGCGCGAGCTTCCGAAGCTTAAAAATCGCTCCGAGAGCTTCAAAAATGCGCTTTCAGGAAAGCACCTTCTCGAAAGTCACCAAGATGAAAACAATTTACCAAATATCGCCAAAGCCCGCTAGGAGAATTTTTTTTGGGGGGGGGCATACCTATTGTTTTAAAATGAGTTTTTTTTACAATTAAATCTTGATTTAATTAGAATCAAAAGATCTACAATTCCATATAAGAAAAAATAAGCACTCATTACAAAACATGTGCCACACATTAGTTACGCGCAAAATATACCTTAAAGCTATTTAATACCCTAAAAGCAGAAACTGAATAAATAAATATGAATAAAACAATACAGTATCATACCAGCACACAAATAACAATGCAATAAAAAGGATTTAAATATTTACTCAAATTTACCACATTATGAATAGGTGAAATATTTATTAAGACACATGTGTTACACATGCATACTTTTTGCAAGCGATACGTAATACTGATATGCGATTTTCCATATCACACCACTAAGCTTAATAAAACAAAAATGCCGACACAAGAAGTTATATAATAAACATTTTCTTTAGGTTACGTAGAAATTTCTCGAATTCAGCTTGAAGCTTTTAGGAAATAGATTTAATTATCGGATCATTCTTCAGAACCACATCTCACTCTGGGGCAGCAATCTGGGTAATGTCCTGTACCTCTAACAAGAGAGCAGCCTGCAGGTACCCCTTGGGCTCCACACCTAGAAGAAATTATTGGGTAAGAATCTCCATGCATTCAAATGTAAATATAAATAATTCTTTTGCTATCTTTTATGTAGTAAAACTAGAATTAGACATTTCGTTTTAAGAGATGTAAAAGGATAAGTATTTTAAAGCCCGTAATAAGGAATAAAAGCTTTCGCGGAAATAACTACATCTTTTATTTTAACAACTTAAATCGTAGTCTGTAATTAACAAAACTCTGAAAAAAGGATTACGAGGGGAAAGGAAAAAAATACTTGTATGATCTATTTACGGAATGCTGAACTCAGATTTCAGGAAATAATAATACAGCAATAACTTCCAAACAGCTTTTTTTCACTTCATTTTTAGACTTCTACATGCATAAAAATCAAAATTTCATGGCGGTAGTGAGGGCAAAACTTGCTACATTTTATTTGACATCATTTTAGTTTTACAAATAATGACATAATGACAATTAAATTCTTACCGTACTGGCTCTAGCGCATCCTTCGTTACTGTCTACACAACTACAGTGATGCGTTTGCTTAATATTATAACGCTTTAACCAAATGGCAATAATTCTAGTTCCTACAAACCGATAATAAACTAAATGTGGTTAAATCTATAATCGAAGAACGGAAGTCAAGTTGTTTGAATAATACCAGCTACAACTCTACTCTGTTTAAGTTTTATGTTTAAAAAATAAGCTCTATCGTTGTTTGTAAGAATAATTGCTTCTAAATTTTGGAAATATCTGCAATTAAAGTGTTTTTTCATATTAAATCCATAGTTATTTTCGAATCTTTTAAAATACTGGCGTCCGTGCGACTGGACTATGGATAATTTAAAACAGGAAAGATCACAATTACGGGAATATTTCACTACTTTGAAAGAAGTGGAAACTGTTCTAAAAGGTGAAGCAATAAGTAAGATTGATTTAATGTCTGTATTTAATATTTTTAATGATAAAGCTGGCAGATTACTTCAGTTAGATGAAAAAGTTAAAGTAACGTGGCTAGAAATGGAAAATTTTAATGTAGATGAATTTTCTAAGGATATGGATTTAACGGAAAGCTATCTTCCTAAGTTAGAATTGAAACGTTCTGATGGTAATATTAAAAATTGGCTAAAATTCTAGAGACAATTTTAAAAAAATTCATGATGATGATAGCATTGATGCAGATGACAAATTTCAGTATCTTTTACAAGCAACTGAAGAAGGTTCATCGGCCAGAGATTTAGTTGCAAGTTTTCCACCATTTGGTGAAAACTATTATAATGCTATTGAACAAGTGAAATCTCGTGTTGCTAAAGATGAACTATTAATTCAGATTTATGTTCGTAAACTTTTAAATCTAGTTTTAACGAAAGCGAAAAGTGGCGAAAATTTTACTTTGCGGGTTCTTTATGATAAATTGGAGACTCAGTTGTGAACATAGAGACTTTAGGGGTAACATCTGAAAAATATGAAGCAATGTTATATCTTTTAGTAGAATCAGCTCTATCAGAAGTTCTTACCAAGGAGTGAGAACGCACACATAACCGTGTAGAAAATAAAGACAAGATGAACATGTTAGAAAATTTATTATAATTTCTTCGTTTGGAAGTCGAAAGTGAAGAGAGGTTACAACTTGCTCGATCAGGATTTGCAAATGATCAATTTGAAAATTTTAAAGCGAAAGAAAAAATTCCCAATGCAGCTTGTATATTATCTAATGAAAAGCAAAGAGCTGAGAAAAAGGGCAAACATCGTTTATTTTGTAACAAGTCGTTTCATAATACCTCAGAATGCTTTAAGGCTGCTGTAATGTCACTGGAGGCGGAAAGGGAAACATTGAAGAAAAAGGGGGCTTGTTTCGTCTTTTTGAAACCAGGACACAATTCTAAGATCTGCAAAGCTTATTTAAAATGTATTATATGTAAGAATAAACACCATAGCATTATGTGTCCAAATATAAATCAATCAAAACAAGACAAACAGTCTGAATTGGATGCACAGGTTCTTTTGTCACCAAAAAATTCACCAACATTGTTGTTAACTGTATTGGTAAAAGTCGTCAATGATGACAGGTCCGGAATCGTTCGAGGATTATTTGATACTTGTGCTCAGAGATCTTTCATACGAAAAGATATTGAGGAGAAACTAGGATCTGTAGATTAAGAAGTGACGAGTCATGGATTTTTTGGGGACAGTGAAACTAAACAAAAGTCCCGCAATGTCTATTATATTACATGACAAAGCTTGTGTTCAAATTTCAAGTATTTCAGTTTTGGATGAAAGGAAGATATGTGGTGCAATTCCACGTGTAGAGGATCCTGATATTTATCCAATTTTGAAAAAGAAAAATATACGTTTAAGTGATACAGGAGAATATGTGCCTGAAATAGGTTTATTAATAGGAGCAGATTATCTTGGGGCATTATTGACTGGGAGAATTGAGCCCATTGATAATAATTTGGTAGCTATTAAAACAAAACTTGGATGGACGTTTCAAGGTAAACAAAGAAAGTACTTAAAACCTTTGGAGAGTATTGTATATGCTAATAATTTAGATTTGACGGAATTAGGGACCCTAGACGTCATCGGTATAAGATGTCCTGCAAAAGTAAAGTCAAGGCAGGTAACCGATGAAGAAACGGTAGATTTTTTCCGTAAAACTATTAAAGGATAAAAGGGAGAGTTCTTGGAATACGTTTGTAGGAAACAGAGTCACAGAAATAAGAAAGAATACTAACCCGAATGACTTGCATTTTGTGCCAGGGCATATGAACGCCTTCAAGAGGTTGTGATGCTAAGAATTCATTGAAAAGCAAATGGTGGGAAGGTCCAGAAAGGTTATGGAAGGCACAATAATTTTGGCCATTAAGTGAGAAACAAGTCATTGATGAAAATTTGGTTGAATCGGAAGAAAGAAAATGATAGTCAGTAATGTGTAGCATCGATCAGTTCACTGCACTGACAATTTACTTTATTTCTCGAAATATACAAAGATTCTTAGAATGCTTGCCTGGATGCTTCGTTTCATTAAAAACTGCCAACGAAAAGGAAAACTTAAGAAAACTGAGCTGACTTATGAAGAAGTTCAAAGAAAATTGTTTGCTAAAATTAATTCAACAGGAACGTTTTGCCAGAAGAAAAATGAAAATCTTGAAGAACGTGCAAACATTCAGAGACGAAAATGAGATTGTTCGACTCAGAACAAAGCTTCTCTTGGAAGATGAAGAGGAAAATTTCAAGTGCCCCATATTGTTGCTAGGAAAACATGAGATTATTCATCGACTGGTAAGGCAAAAGCATTGTGAACTACAACATGCAGGACTTCGAACTCTGATTGCCAATTTTAGAGAAGATTACTGGATTATTTCGATCAATAGATTAGCAAAACAAGTTAGCTCTAGTTGTACACTGGTGTGCAAAACTTAAGCAACCATGTAGAAATTTAGCAGTTAGCCATGAAATTGCAGAAAAGGAGGTCTGGAGATCAGTACAATGAACCCGTAAGTCAGTAGAAACAACATGCGTATGCAAATATGAGGAACGAAACGTCAGAGGCGACATGAGCGTACACAAAACGCGTGGTGTCGGCGCGCGGAGTTCAACAGTAGAATAAAAGGAAGGACGGAAACGCAATTCAACATATTCGTTGCAACTACCAGTGAGTCAGTTCGTGAAATACGGCTAGAAGAAATCACCTGGACGACTTCACACGTGGAGGAATGATCGGAAAGCTGGAGGAGGGGCGTACTGTCACCAGTGTAACTGCAGAGTTCGGAATCAACAAAAGTGTCGTTTCGCGCACTTAAAAAGCGTTCCAAACCACAGGTACAGCTGTAGAAAGGTTGGTGGTGGCCGCCCGAGGACGACATCTGCAGGAGATGACCGATATATCGTCCTGCAGGCGAAAAGAGGCCGACAGCAGTCAGTAAGCGCCGTTGTTCAGCATCTATATACAGCAACGGGGCGACAACTGTCGCGGTTTACTGTGGCCAGACGCCTTCACAAAGGGGGCCTATTCGCCCGCCGTCCTGAACGCTGCCTCCCGTTGACAGTTGGCCACCGACACCACCGTTTACAGTGGTGCAGAGAGCACAAAAACTGGACATCTGATCAATGGAGTCGTGTCCTCTTTACGGATGGGAGTCGGTTCGGTACCAGACGCGATTCTCAACGCGTTTTGATTTGCAGAGAGGTCGGGACCCGGTTTTATCCCAGTAACATCAAGGAAAGGCACCGTAACGGTCGTCCTGGAGTTCTTGTTTGGGGAGGCATTATGCTGAACGGGCGAACTGAGCTCCACGTTTTCGACAGAGGGTCTGTAACCGGGGATCGCTATTGTGAAGAGGTACTCCTTCCCCATGTGCGTCTATTCCGAGGTGCCATTGGCCCAGACTTCATTTTTATGGTTGACAATGCACGGCCACATCGGACTCTTGCTTTTGAGGAGCTACTGGAAAATGAAGATATCACTCGAATGGATTGGCCAGGGTAGTCCCCAGATTTAAATCCCATCGAACATGTGTGGGATGCTTTGGGGAGACGCATTGCAGCACGCTTACATCCTCCGGAGAACACCCAACAACTGAAACAGATGCTGATTGAGGAATGGGCACTCCTACAGCAAGAAATGTTGGACCAGCTGGTTCTGAGTATGCGGAGACGGTTCGAGGCAACCATTGCAGTGAGGGGAGGGCATATCCCATATTAAAGAACATCTGCTCGTTGTTCTTCCTCTTGGATAGACAATCATGAGTCACAATACTATACGTTCAATAAAGCTTGTTTTTGTTTGATTCCATACCGTATGCATTGTATTCCTTTTTCAGCTCCGATGCTTTCGTCATGCTTTACGTACACAATACTCCCCTTCATTTCTGCATTTCATGTCTCTCAGTTGATTCATCGTGGAGTTATGGCAAAAAACCCTGCTGTTGCTTAAGTTTTGCACACCAGTGTATTTCATGTAAAAGATTCAAAGCCAAACCCACAGAACCTTTTGCACCTCTTCCTAAAAAGAGAATAAAGGCTGCTGCAGTTTTTGAAGTTACAGGCCGTTTGTAATTGCGTTCTGGCGAAAAGACATGGGTTGTACTTTTTACCTGTGCCATTTATAGGGCTGTCCATCTTGAATTAGTCAATTCCCTGTCTACAGTTTTTATTATGGCTTTAAGAAGATTCTTTGCCCGGAGAGGTAGAGCAAATATAATCTACACTGACAGCGGTACAAACTTCATTGATGCAAGCAATGCTCTAAAAAATTTAGATTGGAAGAAGCTCATGTCGTTTTCCACTATAAAGAAAATCAAATGGAATTTTAACCCTCCAACAGCAGCCTGGTGGGGTGGATGGTGGGAGCGTATGATTAGAATGAGAAAAGAGAGAAAGAGATGCTAAGAAGAACATTGGGCAGAAAAAATCTTGACTATGAAGAGTTGGAAACTATTTTATGTGGCTTCGAAGCTACAATAAACGTTAGGCCACTTACATATATTGAAAACAATTCCGAAGGTCTGAAGCCCTTAACTCCGCTTGTTGCTTACAAAGTATTCCTAGCAGTGAAACAACTGATTTAGACGAAATCGACAGTAAAAGCCTAAATATAAGATTGCGTTTTGTACAAAAATTAAGGCAGGATTTAAGAATAAGATTTCGGAATGAGTATTTAGCAATGTTGATTCATAAAGGTAAGAGCCGGGGAGAATCTTTAAGAGTTGGGGAGGTCATTCTCCTAGCAAGTGATGGCAAGCGTATCATCTGGCCTTTAGGAATCGTCATTGAAGTCTTTTCTGGAGCAGATGGGTACTCAAGAGTTGCCAGAGTGAGAACAGCTGATGGAGAGAAGTTGAGACCATTCTAGAGACTTTATCCGCGGAAACAGTTCGGAAAAGTTACTATTTATTGCCCAAGATGCTCGAAGGCTCGAAGTGCCTCTACGAAGATGCCTCTAGGCCCTGCAGCTAACGATTCAGATTCCAGTGAAGATGATGATTCATCACTCAGAGGCCCAGATTTTGTTACCAGAGCTGGTCAACGTGTTAAAATTCCCAATACAGTTGATTTATAACTTTTGTTTCAATTTATAGGTATCCTACAAATTGCAAGGCGGGAGGATGTTTGAGTAATACCAGCTACAACTCAACTCTGTTTAAGTTTTATGCTTAAAAAATAAGTTCTATCGTTGTTTGTAAGAATAACTGCTTCTAAATTTTGGAAATATCTGCAATTAAAGCGTTTTTTCATATTAAATCTATAGTAATTTTCGAATCCTTTAAAACAAGTAAAATTTGTAAGAAATTTTCCGATTCACTTGAAAACTGGGCGCTTAGAATTTAGTCATGAGCATTTGCTCAAATTGGAAATAATCCATTCTATAGAACATGTCATTGCTTTTCGCAGTTTATTGTAGAAATTTTTTTAGTATCACTTTGTAAGGTGTAATTTATTTTTATAACAGCTATTTTTAATTCTGAAACTCTTTCCTTTCAATTTTTGTTTCCCATTTACAACTCCCTAACAGAAAGAGTTTTTAGAATCGCGTTGAATTCAAATGAGTCAGAACTGTTTAAAGGAAGTTCACTTACATAGAAAGAAAGTGCTTAGGAGTCCATAGTGCCGCGCATTTGCCTTCTGGCTACTTCATTCTTGAATACTATATTACGTTTGGCCGTATTGTACGTTCCTGTTGAGGATCGCCGACTAGTTTAATTTAAGGGCCAACTACGTTAGGTATTAGTATCCAGCTTCAGCTAAGTCTGTTTAGTTTAGTATTAGATTAGTTTCTTATTTTATTATCCTGATTTAAAAAGCCCGAGAAGAGGGCATCTGTTATTATTTCTTTGATTGAATAAAGGGGTATTTTAACCCTCCTCGATTTTATGTTGTAAGTGCTTGAACTCAGGGATAATTCGTTACCCAGTTCACTAGTTTCCTTGAGATTTTATCATAGACAAAATAGTGAGGAATATTATAACTTTTAAACTCTTCTTTTCCGGTTTTAATTGGGAAATAAACACCAACTTTAATTTCTTTAATTTTTTAAAGTGGTAGGTATTAATATATATGTGAAAATACGATGGCTTTGCTCTTTGCGAACTAGCAACCTTTAACTAATTTTCTGCAATTCAGGATCTTCCCCTAGACCAGTACCTTCTGGAACATTAGCACCTATTACATAACCTCCTCATATAAATGCTGCGTCATAAGTTTTCCTATACAGATGCCTTCTCGCCTTCCTCCTGCTAACGCCTTCGCTATGCTCCTCTTTCTTTCTTAGAACGTTATCACGTATTAAAGTTTAAAGTCAGTCGTATCTAATAGATCAATTATTGAATAAGTTATTTTAGTAACTTCATCTGGAAAAATCATCTGCTCTAAATTAAAATAAAGATATGCTGTTAAAGTGAAAGTCCTGAGTCGTATTTTTTCTCCGTGGTTCAATCATCCCAGCTTCGTGAAACATCTGCCAAAACGTGTAATGGAATAGCCTCACCATTCACCCACGATGTGTTGGAATAACTGAAATATTACATATATATATAAACATATGTTACGGTAAATGTGATTAATCCGATGGTCATATATAATAACCGGTAATTATGCATAATCACTACAAAATTTGGTGAATATGATAAATTTTTGAAAATTTATCAAGTTAACCGGATTGTTTGCATAATTCCTAACTCGTAATGATAAATGTGATAAAAGTAAATACGAAATTTTACGAAAACTTTACGAAAATTCATTCAGTTCGCGCAACTACTTGGCTTCTCTCAACACGTGACTATCATGTGATTTCAGTAGTAGTTCTCATTTCGTTACAATCTAGAAGTTTTTTGGCTGCCCTCTCGTATTTTATAAAATATTGAATAATGGACGGTATGCTTGAGCGTTTTAATTCCAAATCAGTTACTATTATTAATAATAAGAAAGCAAGCAATGGTTTTCTGACGAAAGAAAGATGTGATGATTTGTCAAAAAAGGTGAATAATAGTAGAAACAAAAGTAATGGGAAAAAACCGGAAGATTATGAAAGACTATAAAGATACGATGTAATGAAAATAGGCAATGCTGAAAAACTTATCTTTCCCTTAAGTAAAGACATCTTCAATGTTAGATTTTACGTGTACTTAGAAGAACTTTTTACCATAATTCATGAAGTACACTTATCAATAGGCCATGGTGGTAGAAACAGGATGTTAAAATAACTTCAAAAAAAAGCACAATAACATTACTACCATACTTAAATTTGTGTGACAACTGTCAAAAAAAACCTGCCTAAGAAAGGACTTGTTGTTACAGGCCAGTGGTCCAAGATGCCAGGTGGACCTAACTGACATACAGTCGCAACACTGATAATGACTTTAAGTTTATATTGTTTATCAAGACTACTTGACGAAGTTCGTACAATTGCGTGCCCTAAAAAGCAAACATGCAGAAGAGGTGGCAGATCACCTAATTGAGATTTTTACCGTATTTGAAGCCGCCAGTATACTGCAAAGTAACAACGTTTAGTTTAGTAACAAAAATCGTAGAAGAACCTTGTGCAATGTGGCCGGATCTGAAAATTGTGCACGGAAGACTTAAACACAGCCAGACTCAGGGTTCGGTTGAACGTGCAAAACAGGATATTAAAAATATGCTAAGTTCTTGTTTGGAAAGTAATCACACCAGTAAACGGTCCGAAGAGTTACGTTTTGTGCAACATATGAAAAATAGAGCATTTCATGACAGAATCAAGTATTCTCCTTATGAAGCAATGTTTGGGACGCCTGCAAAATTTGGCTTGAAAACGTCTTCTTTGCCGAATGACTCTATCGAACATCTTAGAACTGAAGAAGAGCTTCACGCATTAATCGAGACAGTTAATAATGCTTCCGAAAACACCAATAGCGAAATAGAAAATGTTTCTAATATGGACAATAACGATCTATTTCAAAGTGACCCTTCATCTAAAGTTAATTTTAAGATTCAGAAAGAGAATGAAGCAGCTGTCTCTCTAATCCAGACAGATATTTTATGCAGGTAAGAGCAAGTAAGAAAACATAGAATGAGCGCTAGAAAAGGTTTATAATTACAAGCAAAGAAATGTTGAAAGTTTCAAATCTTAAATTTTCTGCTGGTAGAGTTGGTGACAGTGAAACTTCGAATGCCAGACATTGACAGAGCAGGAAGTGATCACCGAAATTTATTAGCAGTGACACTAGAAGTTCAAAATGAAGAGTTTTATCGGTTAGGAACGAAACGAGGAATACATTCACAGCTGTATACCAGAAATCAATTCACAATTTGTGAAGAAAAATTTATTTTGCCTGACGATGTTCCAGATCTAGCAATATCACTTCGAGAAGGCGTTAGAAAAACATCTCTTTCTGGAGGTGAGGGATATCAGCAATGTGTTTGTAAGGGACAATGCGAGTCTGATAAAAGCAAATGTAAAAAATCTGACAAACTTCGTAATTCTAAATGCCATAACAGTCTAATATGCTTAAATAAATAAACTTAAAATATTTAGTAATTTATATTAATATTATTTAACGTTATTTGAAAAAATGTTTTTTCCCCTCTAGAATATGGGCTTAGTTTGTTTTTTATATGTAACTGCAGTTTGTTTTTTTATGTGCAACTGTTTTGTACTAGTTCACGTAAATTGTATTTCTTTCATTTCACAACACTTGTCAGACTCTTATTCAAATTTCGTTCAGGCTAAATAAATGTATGTGACTTAAAATAACCATTTATTGAATTTTTAATTGTGAAATATAAAATATTGTAATTCGTGGTCTCTTACGCCATAATGTTCAATGAAAAAAGTATCTTTCTTGGTAGTAACTACTAAAAAAACCAGCACTCTGTTCTACTGGCCCAATCAGTCATGATATTTATCACATTTACCATTGCGAATTGGGAATTATGCAAACAAACAGGTTAATTCGATAAATTTTAAAAAAATTATCATATTTACCAAATTTAGTGGTAATTATGCATAATTATAGGTTATTATATATAATCACCAGTTTATTACTTTTACCGTAACATATGTATATCATAAATTTTGTGTACATATTTCGAATGAGAATACAAATTTTAGATGTTTGAGTTCTTATATTTTAAATATATTGTAGGATATTTAATTCTACTTATGCTGCATTACGCATTTTTATGCCTTTTGATATGGAAAATGCATATATTTGTTTTCATGAAGTTTTAAACAGTAATTTTATGCATTTATAATTTATGTTGAAAATTTCTGTTTAAGTAAATTGCAATTTATTCGTATTTCTACCTTTTAGAAATCTCACTTCTAAAGAGATTTAAAGCTAGCTAATTGAAACTAAGTTCCCTTGTACTTGCTGCAGATAATTTTTAAACGTTTTGCACCAAATCTCCAACGAAGTAACTCATCCTCTCTGCATTATCTGACATCACGTCAGTAACACAGTATGAATATAAGATCTTAAACAGATTTTCAACCTTAGCAAGGGGAGGGGAGAAATCGTATTGCCCAAAACAAATGTTCCGGGAAACCAGATGTGAAATACCATATAATCGGTCCATTGGGACTAATACAAGTAAATCTTTCTTTAAGATTAACGGAATTTGCTGGAATTGCCAATATAGCATACAAATGGTTTTAACGTTTTACAAATGAAATGCATAACATAAATGAAACTGATAAACTATCAGCTAAAATCTTGCCGTCTATGTTATCATTTTCCCGAAAAACCTGATTGCAGCACCACTTCATCACGTCATATGTAATAACAGCGTCTTTAATTTTTCTCAATATTCTTAACATCGAAGTTGTTAAACTTTTGTGAACTTTCGGTATTCTTAAACGTCTGTGAGCTGAAGCGTATAAAATCGACATGCGTAAAATAGGTATAGAATTATGCTACCGAAAATCGGGTCTGTTATTTTCAATCACCTCGAATAAAGCTTGGAATTATGTAGCAATACAACAATTTTGGAAATAGATTTAATAACAACACACTTTTATATTTCAACTGGATTTTCAGATTCAAATATAAGATGTGAAAAGAAGCAGACATTAGAAAATCAGTTATTAAATTTCGATGACACAGAGTAACAGGGATGATGCTCCAGAATTTTGTATTGCTTGGTAAGATATGTGGCCTGTACATGACTTCTCAGAAAAAATCCGAATATTGTAGACGAAAAAGGGGAATTCCGGACCTCTGTATTCTTAATTATGTTGTATAATTTGTAGGGAATTTTATGTTAATTAAACAGCCATCTATAATTTCAGCCTTTAGTATAACTTCTCTTTTCCGTATTCCTCACCAGAATGCAAGTGAGTAACCAGTATTTAAATTGAGGGTTTTGGATTTTAAGACAGAGTGTGGTTCTGGCGTCGCGTGCACGCTACATGTTAGTTTCCTGCCAACTCTGATACTTGCAACTATTCAGCTTTGTTTTTTCTCGCTGCTGACATTTTAATTCCAATGCTGTGGCAGGGTAGTCAGCAAGCTTCTAGCTTAGTAATTAATTCTATAGTCTTTAATTAATATTTATTTTATTTTAATTTCACTGTTCTATTTACTTCTATCATCACGTGTTGTGGTTACATTGTAGAACAACAAAGTGTCTTTGTGCACTAAATTCTGTTTAAATGAAAACATAATTTTTAATCTTATTACGACTTCATGATAGTTCCAGAATAGTGACACACGTATTAGTGTTATTGGACTAAGTTAGCATTACCAAATCAAGTGTCACACTTTAAGTTGTTTATTCTTTTCTTCGATAAGATGGTAATTCCCATCATCTTGTATTTAAGCAGATAGACTAATAACTTTCAAAATTGCCTTTATTGCAGTAGAGACGAATTGTGAAATGGCAAAAAACTGAAGCTCTAGCCATTGTGGAAGTGAACAAATAGCACATTTACGACTTTGTGCGCTTGTTATGGTTACCAGCTTTCGAAATACTACACTACTGACCACCGTAAATGCAACACCCTGAATGAAGCATGCAAATAACATGAAATTTACAACATGCACTAGCGGAGGCAAGATATGCAAATGATTAGAATTTCAGAGCAGGCGCACATCACGCTCGCCTGTGGCGCCACTTCAAAGTGCTATTTAAGGTTTAGAATTTTCGACGATTTCAAGTTCGGCAATTGTGTTTTTCTTTTGGTTTTTTCAAAAAAAAAAAACGATCAATTATGCCTCGTAGTAAAGAGCGATCATCGTTTGATCACGTTCCGAGCTCGACGGAGGAAGGATAGTGGCCTACCGAAAGTGTGGATTATCTTTCAGGGAAATCGGTAATCGTGTTGGACGAAACCAAACAACTGTAATCTGGATATGTAACCGGTGGATGCAGGAGGGTACGATGGACCTACGTGTTCGATCGCATCTACCTCAGTGCACCACTTCACGTGATGACAGTAACATTGTGCGCACGGCAGTGACGGATCTCTCAGTCACATCATGAACCATAGCACAGCACATTTAGTCTGTAACTCATCATCCAGTGTCTGCGCGTACATTCGACGCCGTTTACAGCAGAGTGGTCTGTCCGCAAGACGTCCATTGCTTCGTCTACTCTTGATGCAGAACCACAGACGTCTCCGCCGCCAATGGTGCGATGAGAGAAAGATGTGGACGGCAGAATGGAATGAATTTGTCTTTACTGACGAGTCACGCTTCTGTCTGCAACACCACGATGGCCGGATTCAAGTCTAGAGACACCGTGGAGAGAGGATGCTGAACAGCTGCGTTATGCACCGTCACACTGGTCCTGCACGGAGCATTATGGTATGGGGCGGTATTGGATATTATTCTCGCACTCCTCTAGTACGCATTACCGGTACTTTAAACAGCCAGCACTATATCTCCAAGGCGTTGGAGCCAGTTGTCCTTCCTTACCTTCAGGGCTTGCCCACAGTCATATTTCAACAGGATAATGCGCGACCACATGTGGCACGCATTATCCAAGGGTTCTTCGTCAATCGCCAATTTGAATTACTTCCCTGGCCGGCTCGCTTTCCGGATCTTTCGTCGATAGCAAACATGTGGTCCATGGTTGCTGAACGATTGACCCAGATTGCATCCCAAGCTGCCACATCAGATCAACTTTGGCAACGTGTGGAAGCTGTTTGGTCTGCTGTACCACAAGAACACATCCAAAGTCTCTTTGAATCAATGACGAGGCGTGTGTCAGCGGTGATCTCCAACAATGGCGGCTATCCTGGCTACTAATTCTGGAAGCAACCACACTTCACAGAACTCTATGAATTTAATAATTTGATACTTAGTCAACATGTTACCTACTAAATAAATTTTGTTGTGATATTTCTTATCTTTCTTGGTGTTGCAATTTGGGTGGCCAGCAGTGCATAAAAAATTCATTAATATGTACCATAGTACGTTGTCAATATTGTCGCTGATTCAACGGTGTTGAGATTAAATTTTGATGAGACTGTCCCAATTCCAGGAGATCGCGGGTAGTGGATACAGACTTACTTGAAATCTCAGAGAAAATAAATTCACGTGAAACCGCACTGTAATCTGCCAAAAAAATGCAGTTTACTCACATGAACAGTTTAATAAACGCATGTTAAATACGTAACTTTAAGAAGTTGGGGAATTTGGTTCTTTCATGAGCTTACAGTTGAGCAGGAAACAAATCGTTTTCCTTCTTTCACAGTACAAAGCTAAAGCATTATTGAACCACAGTGTGACACGTGGTGAAACAAAATGAGTAGTATACGACAATGTTAGCCCTCGGAAACAGTGACTACAACTAGAAAAGAACTCTTCTAGACATCTAAAATTGACTCATATTCATGCAAGTTTCTCTGATAAATTTGATATGATACACACAGCGATGACTTTTTTAAATTTTTAATTAATTTACTTATTAAGTTATTGTCAAATACCACTATCACAACTGATGAATACTGTCACTAACAGAAAACTGTGCATACTTTTTTTTTTGCATCGAAACAAGTATTGCACAATAGTAAATGCTCCCGTAGTAATTTGGAAAGATACATCGCACAGCTAGAGTGATCGTTACAAAATCGTAGATCTGGAATTGGGAATTATTAGCCCATAAAGCCTAATCAGTAATGATATCGCTTTTTCACTTCAATGCAGAATTTCTGGATAATTAACAAGCAGTTAAATAATTATCAAAAGAACACTTACTTTTTCTAATTTTTTTAATGGTAGACTCTAGCTATTTTAAGCTTATTTCTTCTAATTAAAACCTCCGTATTCCAAGAAGCACGGAGTATAAAGAAGGAGGCAAAATTACAGAGTAGAAAAACGGATCCAAAAATGATAGGATCACTGGATGGCCCTGCAGTTGTCTTTTAGACATACCAAATGTAAACATTTTTATGCCTTACCAGGAAGCTAAACTTCATAACAGAAGAGAAAATCTTTATGTTCTTATGCGATGGGTTATGTTTATAACTTTATTATAAATTTTTAAGTTTGTAGGATAATATTCCATTATCTACACTTCGGATTCTATTCACTACTGATTACACTTTATTATTCAAATTTATAAAATGTAATTTACAGCTTTCATGGTTAAAGGATTATGCTACTTTCTATGAATGATTAATTTGAAGATCTTTTTCAATCCCCTATCGAAAAATAATCATATTACTATTAATAATACTTAATTAATAGGTGTTAAATTGAATTAGATATCCCCCTTATTTTATAAAATGCTTATATCTTAACACGGTTTGATATCAACTTTAGCGAAATTTTAATGAAAGTTATAGAATTTTGTGCTTCAGTCAGTAAATTTTCTTTTCTGTCACAATCAGTTATTCTTATCTATGAATCAAACACCAATTTCAACTTTGGTATTTCTATCCTTTTCTGTTAAAAATTTCCATATTTTTTTTATTTTAGAAGGACTGAATTATGTTTCAAATTGGTAAGACAACATTCTTAAACAGCATTCAGATTTAAATTTACCTAAGTAATCTGAAGACTTGGTTACTGTTAATTCTCTTTATATTGTTCATAATTAAATATAAAGAACAGATGCAGTAAAAGAATGTATTCGAACTAATTCAGTACACAGTAATTCCTCCCAGTAAGAAACACCCCGGACGAGATAGTTTGTGTCAAGCTTTAAGTAAATGATATATAAGCAAGTAAGATAGTCACAGGGATTTATTTGAATTTGAAATTATTGAAAAATAGAAGTTCTTAATCAGAACAGTTTAATTACTATAAAAGTGGATGAAATGAGCAACAGATTTTCGTAATTATATAAATTTATTGAAAAATCCGTTACATGGGTTTGTCTGAAAGTCTGTGAATTGCAAGTACTTTTTTCCATGTGCCTATTAAAGTCACTAATGATTTTAAGTCCATTACTATCATCAACACTAATTATAAATTCTTTTAATTGGCAGGTGTATTTTAAGGCCATATGCATAGAAATTAATTGTTTTTCTATGGCCTTTGACTATGAAATATCTACTACGGCCACCCTGGATGGCTTGCAAGCTTGATATTGAATCTGTATATATTACTTGCACTTTCCATTTCGAAGAGTAAAGTCCAGAGCCGCTTTTAAGGCTGTAAGTTCTGCCTGAAACACTGAGTTATTACGATGAAGTTTCTTAGTCCAGGAATGAACGATATGGTCACCATCCATTGCACCCAGGCACTGCCAGTCCCGAGGTCTCCTGTGGGGCCATCAGCATAGACGGCTGTCAACCGTAATGCAGGTGGAAGTTTACAGCTTGCTTCTATACAGGGTGTATCAGTACAGTGGTGATAAACTTTAGGAGAGAAAGAGTACACATAAACGATGGGAAATCACATAGCAATACATGGTCGGAAACGCTTTCCTGGCTTGGTAGTGACGACACAAAACGCAAAAAAGGAAAGTACCAAACAGTGCGACAAAATGCTTGTTATTATGTTTAATACAGCATAAACCTACAAATAAGAATAAAAACAAACAATTATCGTCATTAAAGAAGATGTCTTGCATCTTCCATGCTATCTTCCATTCGTGATGTAGATCTTCCATGCGTCAGAGAAGTGAGGCCTGCATCACGGTCCGGGGCGTGATTTCGAACACCTTCTTTAATGATGATCGTCGTCTCCTTATGTTGTTATTTCTTTATTTTTGTTGTACTCTGATTAATCAACATGATTTCTCATTCCGTTCGTGCCCTTTTTCTTGACTTAATGCCGTCTCTACCGCGCTAGGGAAGCGTTTCCGACCTGTATTCCTGTGTGATATCCCTTCGTCTAGGTGTACTCTATCTCTCCTGAAAGTTTGTGTCATTTTTACTAATGCACCCTATACAGAAGTCAGTAGGGTGGCGAGGAGTGTGGGCAATGAGATTCTCGTAGTCCAAGGATATATATCTCTTATTCCAAATAGTAATGTCTTGTTTCACTCTGATCGCTCTCACCACAGAACTCTCGCTCTGTACTACCAAGTGCAGAGGCGCGAGTCTGCCAGTCCCTTTAATACAAGAAGAACGAAGTTGAAGAGGTACGGAATGCTCAGAAGAAATGGTCTTTGCGCATGAAAGATATGAAGCTAAAAATATCTGCAGTGTAGATCAAGGTGGATTATTTTATCGCATTTTGCCGATTAAAACTTTATGCTTCAAAGGAAAAAAGTGCTGAGGTGGTAAAGCTCGAAGGAAAGTTTCACTGTGTTACTTTGTTGTAACATGGAAGGAGAGTTTCAGAAACCACTTGTAATTGGAAAAGAGAAAAAACGAAGATACTTCACACAAACTTGTGTACTGAAGAGGATTATGATGACATAAAATGTTTTATTTCAACTTTAGTTGAACATATGAGATTTAACAAAAATAGCTTGAAAGCAGTGAGTGAGGCAAAGAAGAACAAGACGAAAAGTGTGACCTAAAAAATTGCACAGATGCCAAAAAGCACACCTCCCAATTAAAGCAAATTCATGACAACTATTGGTGACAGCAAAGGACTTAAGATCATTAGTGACTTTAATGGGCACATGGAAAAAAGTACTTACAATTCTCAGACTTTCAAACAAACCCATGTAACGCATTATTTTCAATAAATGTATGTAATTACGAAATTCTATTGCTCATTTCATGCACTTTTGTAGTAATTAAACTGTTTTAATTAAGAATTTCCATTTTTCATTAATTTCAAACTCAAATAAACACATATGCCTATTTTACTTATTTATATATCATTTATTTAACGCGTGCTACAACCAGGATTTCTAATTAAATTACGCATTTTTAGAATATATCCTCTGAAAAAGGGACACCTCTATTTAATGGACAACATATCTAGTCCAGTGTGTGTCCCTTATTGAGAAGTACTACTGTAGATTTTTTTATTTATTTATTTCTCTACTTTGATCGTATTCTTGAAACTGACTTTCAATGTCCCTTAATAAGAGGCGAATACATTAGGGTTCCTATTGGAAGGGACCGGGACCAACAGAATTGTCCCTTAAATAAAGGTGTCCCTTGTTCGGAGGTGTCCCTTACGAGGCATGCTACTGTAGATGTCTTTGATTTATCCGATTTTTGCTTGGCTTATAATATGTGTTATGAACTATTCACATATATTTAAATGTTAACTAAAGCCTTTCAGTAAAAATATGTTACACAGAGATAAATGTCTCACGTTTTAAAAACGAACCAAAAAATCACCCTCTGATAGCAGTTTTTTTGCAATTGATGATACAATATTTTTTTTGTTTAATTTATGAAAATCAATATAGAAGCGAAATAAAAAACGGTAAATTTTCAGAATAGAAGTGATAAATTTTTGAATTCATCGTAAATTTTTCTACTTGGTAGTATCAAAACAAGTTTTGAAACCTTAAGGCTTACTTAACGGTGATGTGATTTAAAACTTAGCATAATGACACATAATTATTATTATTATCATAATGATAATTATTATGATATAATTACCATTATTATTATTATTATTATTAACCGTTCTTAAATTTCTCGAGAAAAGAACAGAAATTTGTTGACTTACCCAACCCCAGAAATAGCTCCCTCTGAACATGAATATCGTTGACATTTTTCGTCGTTGTAACCAACACCTCCGACGGGAATGCGGCCATATTCTGGGTCCTCACAAAATCCTAAAAATAGAGTAGATCAAGCATCAAAAACCGAATTTAAGTTTACTGTTATCAAATAAACAAAAGCATATAGTTTTTCCCTCAAGGCTAAAAAAAGCGTAAAGAATTCATAATATACTATTTTATCAACACCACGCTAAATGAAAGAATCTGAACTTTCTGATGTTTGCATTTAAAGTTTCTATATTAGTTTTCATTTTCCCCACCCTGTTAAAGGAAATAGATGCATATTGTACGAAAAGAATGCAAGAAAAGCGTTGCATATAGGATGTAACTGGTACAGTTGGTTACTGAAATATAGCAAAGCACGCAAGGGAATGATACGTCCATGGAAGACTTTTTAAAAGAAACTGATTGCTACTCATGAGAAAAACCAGAAAACCAACTATACAACCAATCCCTTTCTTTTGGGATCGAACACGAGTCGAAATCTGAGTACTTAACGGTCTTGAGCAGTTGGCCACTTGTGGAGCTTTAAGTGCAATTAAGCGCATATTGTTTAAACAGGTTAAGCCCGAATACTTCAATATAAGCAATAAAGAAAATTCTTAATTGCTGTATCGTTCTGTATCGTAGGCAGTTCTATATCGTTTAACAATGTACCATAAGTTATAAACAACAAATCTTAATAACTTAAGAATTGTAAGTACTCAACTTGAACATGAAAAGAAAATTCGTGAACATTAAGGATGACTAATTCGAATCCTAATAAATATACAGACATAACAATGCTGTCTATTCTCGATTAAGGGCTCGGATATGATAAGCTTTGCTGTAAGACAGCAAGGTAAATATTAAAACATATCCATGAAACTGAATAATGCCCTTAAATTTAAATTTATGAGAGAAAACGAAAATTCTTTTAAATCATTACCCGAGCAATTTATCACGCTTTTAGAATAGTATGCATTTTGGGAAGAAAAAAACGATAGCCGGAGTAACGCTTGTAGAATCTATCCAAGCCTGGCTGATGGCATCAGTTTTTATATACTTTTGCAGACGTTTTAAAAAGTTTCAGTGATCAAAAATAAAAAGGTAATTAAAATGTTTTAAATTTTTTTTTTCAAATTCAAACGAATGATGACTCCGAATAAGCATTAATCTAGAATAGTCAAACAACAAAAATCAGCCTTACATTTACAAATTTTTACAGGACTACTTTCGGTGGTTTTACCAAACCATCATCCTCAGCGGTCAAAGCGCAAATGAACGAGATAAGATATAGTGATTAGACAAGATAAGATAAAAATGGCTTTTCAGGAGTTAAGAGCCTTCCAACACACTTCAAATCATGTCATCCGACTAAACAACAGTTAGCTTCATTTTATCCCTACGTTTTCCGTGCACTTCAAGTTTGCTTCTCCAAATTGGCTCTTGATCAAGAGCTAAATTATTTAAAAGCAGTAGCTATTGACAGCGGCTTTTCACCCAACATTATTAATCAAGCAGTTAAAAAATTCTCACCTCAACACACCAAAAGGCCCTTTCTTGTTTTAGGAGATTATAAGAATTATGTTTTCATTCCTTTCTTTCCATCATTTAACTATAAAATTGCACGTATTTTACAGAAATTTAACTTTCGGGTGGTTTATTCTCCTATCAATAAATTTAGGAGTTCCATACTCAAGGACCCCATTCCGGAGATGAATTCCTGGGGTATTAATAGTGTGGTTTAATTTACATTGACCAAACTAACAGAGCCTTAAAATTTCGCATTAAATAACATGAGACATATGTTAGAAAAAAAGCAACACAGAAATCCTTTGTTGCAGAGCATTGTTCGTTCGAAAATCACACCTTCAATTTTTTTGAAGCCAAAATTATTTAGAAAACATCTTCCATTGGTGAATTGGATTTTCTATAGGCGTTTCACATTCAAAAAAATCTTTCTGTTCTAGTTACCGAACCTAATTCCAATCCATCTTCACCTTCAGCCTTTAAGAAAATTACTTTTTAGTTCTCGTTTCATTAATAGATGGTGCCAGTAGCTTAACTCCTGCCCCGCTATTTTTATCTTATCTTATCTAATCACTATATCTTATCTCGTTCATTTGTGCTTTGACAGCTGAGGATGATGGTTCGCTAAATTCGTAGAAAAAAGTTCTGTAAAAATTTGCAAATATAACGCTAATTTTTGTTGTTTGACTATTCTAGAATGATGACTTATTAAACATGCTTATGCAAACCAATGATTTTTCATATTCTTAATTTTGGCATGGAAATGACAATTTGATTGTAATCATTCGATTTTAACCCCTCGCATAAATTGTAATACTTTTTTTTATCTAATGGCGAGCCCTTCCCTATTCAGCATTGGTCACTCCTAAGGCCAGAAGTGCTGGCCATTTTATTGTGGAGGCACCTAATAACTGTCACCGTTGACCTCACGAAGGGACTGATAATTGCAACCATGTTACGAGATCTTAATGTCTACGATCAGTGAAAGCGGTACTTTTTTATGCTCTTCGAAATAACGATTTGAATAGTGAATAAACTTTTGTTTGAACATCGAAAATCGTATCGTCGGATAGCCCTCAATGAGGAGAATCCATCGATATCCGAGTTTATGGTTTGCACCCAACCACTTGTAAATTATTAGTGAAAAAGTAACTTTCACTTTCGGAGTTGAACTTCTAAATAATACACTTGATAACAAAAAAATCGACGCACCAAGAAGGAGTTGTCCGATGGAGAAAATTGGTAGATTGGAAGATTATGTATTGAATAGAAAATGTTTAAAATTTCAGAACAACCGAATGATTTATTTCAGAGTTACTTACTTACAAAGTACCGACGTCAATATAAGGTGTTGACCCACTTCTAGCCTGGATGTAAGTTGCCACACGGCGTGTAAAGCTCCAGACTGGTGTCCTGTAATATTTATTTCCAAATTTGCTGCAGTTGTAGGGCTTGACCATCAATATTTCCTTGCAGATGTAGTCTTCTTCCCATTCCTAGGCATTCTCGATGGGAGAGAAATCTGGAGATCTAGCTGGCCAAGGCAGTGTTTGACAAGCTCTAAGACAGTTCATAGCGCAACACGTGCTGCATGTGGTCTGGAATTATCTTGCTGAAAAATAAAGCCAGGGTACTGCAAAAGGAACCGTAGCAAAACAGGCTCAAAATGTCGTCGACGTACCGTTGTGCTGTAAGTCTTCCTCTAATGACGACCAAAGGGTCCGGCTGTCAAGGTAAATTACACCCCAGACCATAACTTTTGGTTAAGGGCCTGCGTGGCGTGCAATAGTGAAAGCAGGATCGACACGCTGTTCTGTGCGTCTTCAGACACGATAATCGTCACCACACGATCGTTCTTCAATGATCGTCACGACACAGTTGGAAGCGGGATTCGTTGCTAAAGACTATTCGTCCCCAGTCAGCATAATTCCAACCTGATCGAGCCAAGCACCACTGTAATCTGGCTCGACAATGTGTAGACGTAAGTGGCAGGTGGCGTAACTGTCAGTACGAGCGTAGATTTCGTTCTATCAGCGGTCTGTGAATGGTCATGGTGGACACTCGTGTGCGGGTCGCATTCTGATGGTTGATAGAGATGAATCAGGCGCTGTGACAGCTGATCTGAAAATCACTCTATCCTCTAGATCTGCTGTGGCCCTAGGTCGACCGCTACCATCATGACGCTGAAATTTGCCATTGTCCACCTATTCTTCTCAGCATTTTCTAATCGCCACATCGCTTCGACTCATATGACGAGCGATTTTCCGATTTGTCTCTTTCAATCCAATGAAACTACCTCTTTCAAACTCTGACAGTTGCTCGTAATGAGCTTGAATCCTGCGGCGAGGCATTTTTTCAGTCGTTGAAAGGTATCCTAAATCGAATGCAACAGACATTTTTAACAACAGTTCAAGAACAGCTCCTTACATATACCTTCTGGATCTGATGCGCTGGAGGTCGCACTATTCATTCATTGGACACTAAATTTTACGCATTTGCATATCAGGTCAAAAACATTATGCAGACGAAATTTCAGAGCAATCGAGTGATTCCTTCTTGGTGCGTCGATTTTTTTCACATCCTTCCTTGCATTTCACCAGTAAAAGCTCTCTCGAGGTCTGTGTAACTTCTTTATTATTCCGAAGTAGCCTTTTGTTCGATTGCTGTACTATTCTTTAAGGATGTCCAGGATCTTGGAAGTATCATCTGCCATCGGAAAGCCTTTCCATCATCTGATTCGAACTATCGGTACAAGACGCCTTTTCGAATAGGGATAGAGTCCCAAAGACCCTAGTATTCTTTTGTCGTAGGGCTATAAATCAAAATATCACGCCAGGTAGGTTTCTTGTTTGAAGACTCCATTAATTCGTCTATGGGTTTAATGTTGTTGTCACCCAACTGATCTTTCCTGACATTTTCGTGACTTCATGGGTCTGGGCCAAACGATGCGGAATTCGTAACTTGACGTGCAATGAATTAAAAATTAGTATTTCGCTTCGACCCTGGGACAATATCGGCAGTTTTCTTGGCATGATCTAGAGTTCTAGACAGTGCGACGGCATTTCCATGTGATGATCCCTTCCGATGACGTATATTTATGTCATATTCCTGGAGTCTCTCTATCCAACGGGGACTATTTGATTTTTGGTATTTTTGAAGCTTAAAAGCCATGTCAACCATGCATGATCTGTGACGAGCAGGAATTTTCTGCCGTTGAGACAATGATGGAAATTTTTTATGGTTTTAACTATAGCAAGTAACTCTTTCCTAAACAGTAATTCCTCTTCAGTTTAGATAGACACTTGATCCAGCATGCCACGATGCGTTCTTCACCGTTTATTTCTTGGAACAAAACAGCACCAGCATTCTCACTGTTAGCAGCTGTGTCAATAATAAATCCTTGTCGAAATGAGGATACGTCAGTATTGGAGCAAATGTTAAAGCTACATTCAGGTTGTTAAATGAATCCTTACATTCGTCTGTCCACAAAAACGTTTGCTTGATCTTTATCAGCTTATGAAGCGGTCTAACGATGGAGAAAAAGGTCCATCACAAAAATCTTACAGTAACTGCAGAGGCCCAGGAAACTTCCCAGCTGACGCGCATTTTCGCGGCATCCCCAGTCTTTAACTACTGACACTTTCGCAGCAATGACGTGTCCAAGGTAAGCCACTGCATGTCTGAATAATTTAAATTGGACGAGACTTAAATTTAGATCGGCTTCTTTCACAGTTTCTGAACCACCTTTCTAAGATTTTCTATATGTTCTTTAAAACTCCTTACGACGAAGATGATATCATCCAGGTATATTAGAGAGGCTTCGTGGGAAAGACCTTTCAAAACAGTCTCCATGAGGTGTTCGAATCGCATCACCTTGAGCTGTAAAAGTCCTTGTCCCGTAGCAAATGCCGTCTTTTCTCGGTGAGCAGGATGTATTTCTACTTGCCAATATCCACTCTTTAGATCAAGAGTCGAAAACCACTTGCTTCCAGAAATAGTGTACAGAATTTCCTTAGTTCTAAGAAAAGGGTAGCTGTCTTTCTTCCTAACCTCGTTCAACCGGCGTTAGTCAACCCAAAATCTAGTTGAACGGAGTTTCTTTCGGACCACCACGATGGGTGATGCCCATGAACTTGCTGAGGGTTCGATGACATCATTTTCCTTTATGTCCTTTAACCCTGTTATGACCTCTTCCTATTTAGCAATCGATAGACATTTTGGATGCCTCTTGATTGGTGGATCATGCCCGGTATCCATTTTGTGCTATGTCAAACTGATTCGATGCACGTCAGAAGACGAGCGGGAGAAAACAGCATTACATTCTTGAATGAGATGTTCTGCAGCACTCCTCTCTTCGCCGCTTAATTGTGCATTCTGCAGTAATTCCGATGTAATGCTCCCTGATTACGGCACCTATTCAGGAAGATTACTGTTTCGTTTAACGCTGGTCATTGGATTACATGTTGCAACCACTTCAACTTTCCTAATAATTTTCGATTTATCATTGACTGGCAACTCTCACTGGAAAGACTTCCTTGATAAGTCGACAAGGCTACTAGTACCCGTCACGGATGTTACTGTTCTTGGGTTATTCTGTGATGCCTTACCGGAAATTTCAGATTTCGGCCATGGATCCAAGAAGCAAAAAATTCTATTCCTGAGCATCTTAAGCTATGATTTGATGGACAGATTTAACTTCTTCATCATTTATTCCTAATAGGGTTATGTGCTCAGGGACAGAATGCAGTACGTTATTTTGAAAGTCCAAGTAAATCCGTATTTCGTCAGAAAGTCCAATCCAATTATGCAGGGATTTGTAATATCTTTTGGAATGTAACGTAGAACGGCGTCCAGATGTGTTTACCTTGAAGTTGTTGAACCTTTTCGAATGATGGTAACACTGGCTCCTGTATCGATGATCATATTGCAGGGCACTCCATTGATGTGCCCCATGATGACGTGAACATTACTACCGCCACTCATTGCAGAAATCTTTGAAGCGCTTTAAAACAGGGGTTTTTACTATCGTTCAATCTCCTCTCCGCGTTGTGGTCATTAATTTGAGTCCTGTGTGGTTGCTGGGAAATAATCTTATTTTCCATGCCCTGGGGTGTTCTGCACTTTCTTCGTACGTTGCTTTCAGCACTGCAATTCCAGTACTTTAGGGTCGGTCACTTATCACTCCTCTTCCACCTCAAGGTATTGACTTGTCTGGTTAAATTGTCTAGACGATCAGACATTTCATCCACTGGCTACTGGACTTGAGCAGCTCTGGTTGGGTGGCGATCTGTACGGGTTGCTTGCTGGGCTGCATCGAATTTCATGGGGTACACTACAGCGCTTTTTAAACCCTTGACATCCACCATTCGCAGAGCTTCATGTATTTCATGATCCCGGATGCCATCAAAGAAGTGCTACAGAGACAGGATTTCCCTTGGTTCTGTCGGGCATTCCGAAAAGGCGAGATGATGCAGCCTTTCAGCATCCTTAGCAAATTCGTGGAGTGTTTCCATGGGCTTCAGTTGATGGGATTTTAATTGAAACCTGCTATAATCTTTTACACACTTCTAACGCGCTATGCTTGCATACCTCCAACGCGTCTGATAGAACTTCGAAGTGTAGCCTCTGGTTTCAGGAAGAGTTTCAAGTATATCCGCTACATCTGCACAAGCCTTAGCCTGGCAATCGCATCGATTTGCGTTCGCCAAAATAGAAAACTATCTTATTATTAAACATTAAATTATCATCTTTTTATACACTTTGCCAGGAGGACTTACCATCATATTTGGATAGCTTCAGCGAGAGCCGAAAAGGCATGTGTGAAAATTTAAAACGCTCAGAATTGCTTTCTGCTGTCGCTATGCATTTAAGGTATCAACTTCTTTGGCGACGGCAGAATCTCTCTCATCGACTTGTTCTTGGACGGAAGAAACTCTTTCTTCAGTTTCTCGAACCCTATTTTCAACCGTGTTTATTCTGTCTTCCATAGACTCGCATTTGTTTAAGGCACTAATTTATATTTTCATTTCTTCTTGACCTGATTCAATCTTTTCTTGGACAGCTTTCATATCTTCTTTAATGGAATCTTGGTTAGCTTTCATCTCTTCTTGGCCCGCTTAAAGTCTCTTCTTTAATAGCTTTTATCTCTTCTTTAACGGATTCTTCTTTTCTTTGATGCTTTCATCTCTTCTTTGACAGACTTGACAGCCCTTTCCATCTTTTCTTGGAATGCAGCAAAGGCAATCACCAGATATTTTAGTTTCTTTTCCATCCCTCTTGTCACCGCCATTCATATCCACTCCTGACACTAAAAAGTGTTGCGTGCGTACGGCTTCGAAATAGATTGAACGCATACAGCTCCGTATCAAACTATCATTGATAAAATTTATTTTATCAAAATAAACTGAATCTATAATAAACTGTTCAGATATCTGGAACTTCTCACAAAAATTATCGTTCAACTCTGCCCAATATCACAGAGTGCAATCAGTAGTTACACTTCAAACTTATGAATGTTAAAGACAACGGAATGCAAAGAGCAGCTAAAGAGAGAAGCTATATTTGGAACTCACGCTGAGTTAACAGTTAACAACAAAACAACAGCAACTGTAAGCAGATGCTCTCTCCGGCCTTAAATAAGCCAGCTGCTGAGATATTTCTAGTACTTTCTGCTTCTCGAAATTACTGGAATTCAATATGGGAGTCGAATTACGGTTACAGCTAATATAGGGATCAATTAAAATGCCTATTACGGGGATTCGCCATGTTTCCCGACTTTTGGCGATTTCTCGCTAAATTTCTGGACAAAACTCAGTCGCCAAATCCGTTGCCAGCCTGCTGATATTTCTCTAAATTACCTAGATACCCATTTACTCAATGTTAAATGGACTAGAGCGTGTATTTTTAAGTTTCCAGCATAGCTTGTCACTTTAAATTTTTTTCTCCTTACACTGCACAGAAAAATACAAGAATTTCATACATAATTGCACTAAAATCATCTTTCTATGTACAAATTCCTAACACTATGTTCATTAACAACCGCAGGGTCAAAAACTATTAAGCTACATCATAAAACTCAGAATTAAATATTTGTTACATTCCAACATGTGACATTCTTTGAACATTCTCGAGACTCTAAATATAGCATCATGTTGCCAGACACTGAGATATTATCATTCCAACTTTATGAACAATGTCACATTTTGTAACATTTTGTAACATTTATGTCACATTTTGTAAGATTTCATTGTTTGTTAAGCATTATCTTCTGGTTTCCTGCCCAATTACTTTATTTCTATCACTCATATTATTCAAAAGCATGTAAACAGCAATTAAATGTGAAAGCAGTTTGAGAAAAGCAAATAGAAGAGAAAGATTGCTTAGACTCATTAATTCATAATTCACTTAGCATTATTTATTCTTAGCAAAGCTGCAGCCTGGCGAAGCTATTTATTTGCTAATTATCAACAGCTGCTAATTGCCCAGAAAATTTAAACTGTTGTTGAATAAATAATATTTGAAATTAAACTCTTTCATCAGAATTAAAATTTGATAAAAGTGTAGCAGGCATTCCTCACAACTCAGTTTAATGTAATGCGCTACTATGTATGATTATATGAAACTATTAGTTACTAAAACGACAAAAAGCTGCAACTTTTAACCTTTGATTATTATATTTAACTTCGTATAGCTGAATAAATTTTAAAAGGGGATAGGTTGGCCGTTCCTGACAAATACAATATTAAATAAGTGTTCAAGTTCATTCATTTAAAATAACCACAACATATTATAAAACTCCGGTTTTTATCCTTAGAAAACTTAAATATATATAATATATACCCATATACCAAAACTAAAAACATTCTTTTTTGAAGTATCTAATATAGAATTAGCCATGAGAACATCCGCCTGAATGTTTGTAATCAATGCAATCGGGGGAAAGTTCTTTTTCAAAAATAAATTTTCTAAGAACTGTTACCGAAATATTGCCTAATCATCAGAGTTTAATTAAGCTTTTGATGGTGATTCTTGGACATTAATTCCGAATTTACATATATAATTTAATTTTCCCTCTTTCAGATATAGAAAAAAATCCTCCATAGAGTTTAGCTTGATAAAAAGAAGCGTAGCCGACCAACCGTGATAGTGGTTACTCTGACTACTGCACTAAATGGTCCGGGTTCGAATCCCAGCGAAGGCACAGATGTTTGTAAATGTATGGTGTCTATGCGGCATCGGGACATTCAAAATATGAGGCAAGTCGAAAGTCTTCTCAAGAGGTTGAAAAAAAAAGAAAGAGAGGTAGGAAATCCTTGAATCTGCCTTCTGGCTACTCTCCTTCAAAACTGGGGTGGAAATGAGCAAAGTCGTCCTGTCACTTGTATGGTATCCTAGGCTCTTGCCATCGAGAGGCGCAGTCTTGCTTCTTTGTCACAATGAATTTTGTAGGCTTGTTCTGATATCAGAACAGCAAGATTAGTCACAACAACAGCAACAAAAGAAGCGTTCGTTTGAGTGAGTAGTGAGAACAATTGATTTTCGTTACTTACATATTAATGCAACCACCTCGGCCCAATTTGGCGATTTTTTGCAAATGAAACGATAAAAGTTACTTATCTGGTGCAAGCTGGTGGTTTTCACTACATGCGTTTTTTAAAGATTCCCATACTATAGATATTTACTGTAAGTTGGCAAACATTATCAGCACATGAAAAGAAAACATACCTCACATAAATAGAAATTTTAATTATTAAATCATTTTAACGGGCTACATTAAAAAAATAAAATATTTACAGTTTTCTCTAAATCTTTCTGCAATTTTTGGTGCTATTCTTTTCTCTAAGAACCCAGCGATCTGTTTACATCTCTGTTATGATATCTCTTGTTTTTCTTAGTGTTGCAATTTGGGTTGCCAGCAGTGTGCTTTCTTTTGGACACTGAGTAGTTTTAGTTTACATATTTCACATATATTTTATTTGAAAAGCAACCACATCACTTGCCTATGAGAGAAGCACGCGGCTCGCAGGCCGGATTATGGCACCCCTGCTATAAATCAAGAAGTTTTCCTTTCGTAGCTTTTGAAGTATTGGAACCAAGTATTCATACAAATTATCCTAAGAAGCAAGTATTACTTTTTCATGACACTACATCAGTTTAAACTGACCGAGAATTAGAGACGAAGTATAGCAAGTTGCTAGATTTACAGAAAACATTACTGAATTTTTTGTTACTGAGAAACAGTGGCATCTGTCTTTGGGGTTCTTGAAAAAGCGTTTGATAAAATATGACGTTCTGACGGTGTTTAATACTCATACTTTCAAATGTCTTCCGACATCCGCCAAATTCTCCTTAGCTGTTTATAAGAAAGGATATTTTTCACCAGATTTTCCGCTCGTTATTCCAATATTAAGGTGACTGGATGTTCAAAGTTTTTATTTTTTGTGGCAACGACAATATTTGTTTATGCTTATGGTAACGAGCTCTTGAACTATGATGTTTGGCCTGATATCAGTTTTATTTTATTATTTTTAATTATTTAACACTTGATTGATATTAATTATTTTGTACGCCATTAATTTTAACTTTTCAATTACTAAACTATTAACTATTATTTTCAACTATTTAGTATATCATTAATTGTTTAATCCATTATTTTTTAATTATTTGCTTTTTAGCATAGTAATTTAATGAATACCTTTTGCATAATTGTACGATTTTTTTAAAACACCACGAGCAGGATTCGAACCCGCCACCTCTTCTATGGGAGACCTGAGTTTTAAGTGCAAGGCCGGCTTTCGTCTCTACAAACTTCTTATTTCCCTTTGTTTACCCTCTTTGACCATTTGACCTTGTACAGAAGAAACTACCTACACTACTTGTACCAAAGAAACAACCAAAACCACTACAAACTACCATAATGTCACTAGGCCACGGAGTATATTATACTCCGTGAACTAGGCTGAAGGACTAGTTAAGTCTGTATGAGGTGGGTTAAAAGTCTGCATTATCTGCATGCGAATACATCAGTGTCAGAGAAAATTAATCTATCCCTGTAGTATACTAAGATAAAATTGCATTTGTTTCCTAAATTTCTGATTCTGCATGGTAATGTTGTTGAGTGAGTTAAATCTTCGACCTTATTCTTAAGTTAAATCTTCGAAACGTGTAACAAAATTATTAAATCAAACAATATAACTAATTAGTAGAAATTTTGTTCCTAAGTCTCTACAAGACGATGTAAAAGACAAATGGGAAAATACTTGAAAATTTAATAATATGCAGTGGCAGTAATGTAAAAAGTGGTAATATTCAAAGTGTTCAAAAGGTTGTCGATAAGGTAATTATTCAAAGTATTAACACTGGTAACTTCACAAAAAACGGTTTATGAAAACACGATAGCATCACAGTCATCCGAAAGTAACTTCCGTCAAAACTGAAAATTTTATGCTAAAAATTTACTTGGGATGCAGGAAAAGAAACATTAAAGGTTTCAAAATGAAGATACTCATGTAAACTTGTAGAGACATTAGGTTATTTCGAAGCATCAGATATGAAAAATGAGCAACGCCTTCGCCGGGAATCGAACCACGGACCTCTCGGTTACGCGTCGAGCATGCTGACCACTACACCACGAAGGCATGCGAAGAAGGCGGGAGAAATACCTTATATACTCCCTCTTTAAAGGGCGACTGGGGTTTTGGGGACCCAGTCGCCAAATCGCGGTGGTGGAGAATCATCATCCACCACCTTTTTTTAGTTCGAGCACCAGTGTACAGACATGAAATTATTACGAAGCAAGAGAGGTGAAAAATAAGCAATGCCTTCCCTGGGAATCGAACCACGGACATCTCGGTTACGCGTCGAGCATGCAGACCACTACACCACGAAGGCATGCGAAGACAGCGGGAGAAATACCTTATAAACTATCCGAAATTAAATGTACAGTATTTCAGGAAATATTCGCTTTACTTCTAACTTGTTTGCAATTTTGTTAAATCACATGTAATGAACGTATGTGAGACATGAAATGTGCATTTGGATGCGAAAAAATAACAAACATATAGCTATCTGACAATGAATCAAACTTCATTGTAAATGTAATGGTATGAGAAGCAGAAAAAGTAGTAATGAACTACTAATTCGGTTAACTTTTATCAAAAACGCATTAAAAATTTTTCATACTGATAAAATATTACTTAAATTCTCTAACTTCATGACTTTCCTCATACACTGGGTAACCCAACGGCTGTCTGAGCATTTAATGGGTTACTTCAAAGATATTAAAGAAATAACGTTTGAAGAAAATATGGATATTTTCAAGAAAAAAATGTTCTCTTATGTTCTTTCGGTATTATAATTGTAAACAAAATATGCAAAAATTATGTAAATACACGTATAAATATCAGAAAAAACAGTAAATTAACATGAAATGCTTTTTTAAAGTCTATGTAAATGGAAAACAGTGCTCGTAATGTATTTGAAAACAATCATAATTCATTTACAGGGCTTTATAATTTTGATACCAATCTATGAATTCGTGGAAATCAGCGAAAAAAAAAACAATTTATCACGTTCGCCTGCTTATGGTATATTTTCTCTTCGTTCTAATCTTTTTGCTTTTGAGTTGTATTATTTCTAAAGTTGTAATATTTCTGAATCTGAAGATTTAAAACACAAAAATAACTCTGATTTACCAACTTGTGCCTGAATGTAGAATACAACCATCAAAACGGAAGATTTTAGTTTAAGTAAATATACTGCAGGCAAAATAAAACCGAAAATGCTTCATTATTTTTCATGCCCTTTTTATGAAACTAGTTAAGGTTCTTATTCCTGACTTACCACGTTCGGAACATTTTCAGAAAAATATTCATTTCTTATTCATGTTTTGCATACTCAGATACTAATTTTATTGGAAATCTGACATTTTCTTATTCCATCTTATATTTCACTAATACGGTTTGGCTTGGAAAAAAGTTTTTCTATGGATATGGCATACCTCTCGTATATGTCTGTGACTGTTCTAATAAATTACATTACCAACTAGTGTTAACAAAATCCCTAGTTATATAGGAACTACCTTGAATTGTTTAATCTAAAACGAAAAATGTACCTCATATGCAAAAATAGAGAAAATTTACTATAGAAAGTTCTCCGCGAATGCATTTTTTCCCCTTAGTCTTTAGATGTTTTTCCGTATTTATCACTAAGTTTATTGTATACCTATCTTTTATCTAATTTGCGAAGTATTCCTGTTTGAATGCTTGCATTTGAATACTTTTTAACTGATTTTAAAGCACATATATATTTTGATCAATGCGTGGGGAAATGAGGAACACTAACACCAAACGGTTCCCAGCACTGAATCTTTTCGTCATCCTTTTTTCTTAAGAATACAGCTGGTTAAAAGGGAAATGTGTTCATACTTTGTGAAACGAGTTTTATTTATTTATTATGTGTTATGCTTATGATTAATAAAATATTACATTTGTGCTGAGAATTGTGTGGCTCCAATGTGTAATTAAAAAAATGCTTTTTGAAACTGTGGGCTTTATGTTAAGTCATGCTAAACTGCGTTAACATTTTTAAAGTTGATGACTGTAGTAGATCATTATATGGAGTTTCTGTCACTATTACCTATTATGTACGATATTCGTGAGAAATTTTATTAGCTATCTATGAGAAGTTAAATGTCAAAAAAAGTTATAAGAGTTCATTACTAGACAATTTCAATTTGAAATGCATACCTAATTTAGAATGTGTTAAAATTTTTTTAAGTTGGATTATTATTGGGAAGTCATGTCAATATTATATGTTCTGTATGACAGTTATGCATAATTTTATTTACTATCAATTAGAAGCTAAATGTTAAATGTTCTCAAAGAGCTGCAAGAGCTCAGTGTTAAAAAAATGATGTCAATTTGAAATTTCTATCTTAAAGTGACTGCGTTAAACCTTTTAAGTTAATTGTTATATTGGGTCATTATTTGGAACTCTACTCAATATTTCGCGTAATGTATTAGAACTACGTAGGAGTTTATTTGCCAGGTATGATAAATTAAATTTCATTCTCAAAAGACTGTAGGAATTCAGTTCTAAATAAATTATTTTCAATGTGAAAAATAGATATCTCTTAATCATGTTACAATGAATATGTTAAGAAGCTATGAGACTCAGCAAAAAATAATGATCGTATACTGGATGAAAAAAAAAGTATTCCAAGTTAAGAAATTTTTACATTCTAGTTTGGAAAAAGGCGGCAAAGTTTCCTTTGCATGGTTGAATATTAAGACTAAGTGTATTTTAGGCATTTTTTTACTTCTTCTCAAATGTGACTACAATTCAAATTTAAAATAATAAATTATAGTTTGGACATCTTCTCTTTAAACTCTGTACCCTAACCTGTTAAAAACCCTGTACCTTATTAAGAAATTAAGGCTGTGATAAGTTCAAATATAGTAGTGTTTATGAAATTCTGCGGTAAATGCTGGAATCACACTAAGAATCCAAGTGATATTTTCACATGCAAAAAAAATCAAGGTTTAGGAAATGTTTAGTGATTTTAGGTAGGTTATGTACAATAAAATCCAAGATATTTTTGTAAAGAGTTTCAAAGCGTTAATCTGTGTTAGTAAATATAAGGGATACTTCTTCTGAATAAAAGGGAGTATTCTGAATATATACGTGTCTGTAGAGTAAAATAGTGAGAAATGAAGTACTGCTGGTACGTATCTGAACTAAATTTTGTAGAAATGTCCCATGTATTGGTTTGAGTGGTCTTCATACCATGAAAATTTTTCACTCCTTATAAGATCTGTTTAAAGTTAGTAGGTCTTACAATTAAGAAACATGTGTAAGTCTTATATTTACTTTTTTGGGGGAAAAGGCATCAGAAATACAGCATAAAAATGTTTTAAAGTAGTATAAAAGTTAAATATGAGGGAAAATGTGAATACGATCGTGCTGATCACTACACCACGAAGGCATACAAAAAAGGCGGGAGAAATATATTTACTCCTCCTTTTAAAGGGCGACTGGAAATTAGAGACCCTAGTCGCCAAATTGTTGTGGTGGAGAATCATCATCCACCACCTATTAATTTCGAGCGCCAGTATAGAAACATTAGGTATATATACATATTTTTTTTTTGAAGGAGGAGACATGAAAAATGAGCAATGCTTTCGCCGGGACTCGAACCACAGACCTCTGGAATATGCGCCCGCGTACTGACCACTACACCACTAAGGCATCCATCGAAGGCGGGAGAAATACCTCGAATATAATGCGAAGAAGGCGGGAAATATACTCCCCCTTTTAAAGGACGGCTAGGGTTCAGGAAACCCAATCACCAAATCCCGGTAATGGAGAATCATCATCCACCACCGTTTTTAGTTCGGGCCCCACTTGCAGAGACATTAGGTACTTTTTGAGAGCAAGAAAGATGAAAAATGAGCCACACCTTTCCCGGGAATCGAACCACGGACCTCTCGGTTGCGGGTCGAGCGTGCTGACCACTACACCACGAAGGCATGCGAAGAAGGTGGGAGAAATACCTTATAACTTTTCTTATTAAACTGACATGCTTCCCAATGCTGGCAATAATTTCTAACATCTTGAAGAATTCCTAGCCAATAATACTGAGGAGATAATAAATTTAGCATTGATGTCAGACCAATATGACCAAATTGTAGGCGAGCTTTTTCAAGTAATTTAGTACGAAGAGATATTGAAATTACAGTTTTATACAGTCCTTGTTTTTTAATAGTTAACACGTCATTCATTTTCTTACACTTAGGGTTACAACAAACATTACCTAAATTTTGATGTTCTTTAATTTCTTCTAATGATAATAAATTAACTTGCAAACTTAGATGTTGACATATAGGATTTCTCGTTAACCTATCAGTTTCAACTTTAGTGGACCCTTTTTACTTCCTTGTACGAAGTAAAAAGGAAGTATTGTAATCTCGAAAAATTTGGGGTATCATATTTCAACGAAAATATCCATTTTGACAGCTTTCGAATGCAATTTAACGATGTTTTTGCGTGACATTTGTACAAAGAGACAAAATAAAGGACTCTTTTCCCCCAAAAAAAAATTATAAAACTGATTTAAAATGAATTCTGGAGAGATTTTTTCTTGGCATCTGTGCGTACGTACGTATGTATCTCGCATAGCTCAAAAACGAGTAGCCTCAGAACGATGAAATTTTGTATATAGGACTGTTATAAGATGTAGATGTGCACCTCCTATTTTGATTGCAATCAGGGGCACCAAAAGTAAATAAATATATGTACATACACAGTCCAGTCACATTAATGTGACCACCACGTACTTTCCATGTCAGAGTTAAATAACCAATCACAGAAGGCAGGTGGCAGCACAGTGCAGTTGAGCGTATATAAAGGGTGTGTGAGGGCTTCGGAAAACATTTCAATCGTTGGCGTAATGCAGAAACGAAGCGATTTATCCGACTTCCAAAAGGGCATGATCATTGGCTTTCGGGCCAAGGGTGGAAGCATTTCCGAAACGGCTGAGTTTGTGAACTGTTCGCGTGCCGCCGTGGTAAAAGTGTACCGTGCATGGCAAAATGGGACTGTCCAAAATCAGCGACGTGGCAAATGTGGTGCACCACGGGCCATAGATGACAGAGGCGAACGACGGTTGCGGAGATGCGTTCGGGCAGATAGACGGGCTACCGTTGAGCAACTGACCACCAAAATGAACCAAGGGGCTACCAAAAGTGTCTCCCAAAGTACTATTCAGCGAACATTGCTGCGTCTGGGCCTCCGAAGCAGACGCCTGGTTCGTGCACCTATGCTGACTGCTGTTCATCGACGGCGAAGGCTAGAATTTGCACGCCAGTACAGCAGCTGGACGTCCACTGAGTGGCGACAGGTTGCGTTTTCGGATGAATCGCGTTTTATGCTCCATCGGACAGATGGACGTTGGCGTATAAGGCGTGAAACCTCTGAAAGGAACCACCCTGCAACCATTGCCGGAACGGTCCAAGCTGGAGGCGGGAGCATTATGGTCTGGGGAATGTTTTCCTGGCATTCTCTAGGTTCACTGATCATTGTGGAAGGCACAATGGATCAATACAAGTACGCATCTGTCCTTGCGGACCATGTTCACCCCTACATGCGCATTGTTTTTCCTCAGGATGATGGCATCTTCCAGCAGGACAATGCGAGGTGCCATACAGCTGCCAGTGTACGTGCGTGGTTCGAAGAGCACCAGGATGAGTTTACCGTCCTCCCCTGGCCAGCAAACTCACCTGACTTAAACCCAATCGAGCATCTGTGGGACCATCTCGATCGAGTTGTTCGCGCCATGGATCCTCAACCGCGTAATCTAGCGCAGCTGGCCACGGCATTAGAGTCGGCATGGCTCAACATCCCAGAGAACACCTTCAGGGACCTATGTGACTCTCTTCTTGCACGTCTTGCAGCAGTCCGCTCTGCGAAAGGTGGTTATTCTGGCTTTTGACAGATGGTCACATTAATGTGACTGGACTGTGTATATCCACTCTATTATTCGGCTCAGTGATCTCAGTTTCTTTATTCTTATGGTTGTAAATTGTGCATTTTTTGCTTAAAAAATGATTGAATTATGTTGTTCTTATCTTCCAGTTAAGGTTTTTATGCCTTTAGCAATATTCATAGAGTTATCAATAATTTAAAAGTTTTTTAAGTGCGGCTGAGCCTAATTATTATTACCATAGCAGCCATCTTTGTTTACGTTTAAAACTTAGCACAATAGTGTACTTGCTGCCAATCTAGAGAATCTAAGCTTTGTAACAACAAAGATAACGCCTTCTTTTATTATTGCAAATAAAATATTGCTTAATCCATTCTGAAATTTATTCGAGGAAATAAGTGTTTAGGATTTACTTTGTAATTTTGAATATAGATATTTTGAGTTTTTGTGCATTTCTGCCTTGTCACAAAATGAGACTGATTTAATTGAATGAGAAATACTGTATTGTCTGCGAAAAACTGTCCTTTTTTTTGTTTGTTTGTTTGTTTAATTTCTTTTATACATCGTTTTAGATTTATTATAGTATTTGAATAGAACATGTGGCAACGATTAGATAATTCTTCAGATGATATACATAATTTTGTGCATTCTGAGTTATAAAATGAATGAGATGTAACACTGTTTAAGTGAACCTAGCTCCTAAGTGTCGCTACGGTAAACAAATATAGTGAATTTTAAAGAGAGGATTTATTCTATTGTGGCTTATGCGCTATCGACGAAGTAGATTTAATTCAATCGAATAAGTTTAAACGAAATGCAAGAAAAATGCGTGTAATTTTAATATTCCGTACAAGGAAGTCGTGTGATGTACACATCCGATTTTTTATATTTAAAATCAAAATCCTACATAGATAATTTTAAAGACCGTCTAAACAGTCTACCTTAGGATGTTTAATAATTTTAAGCCAAACTAGAGCAGCATGATCACTATGTACAGTAAAATGATTACCATATAAATAATAATAAAATTTGTCTATGGCACCAAATAATAGCTAAACATTCTAATTTGATTATTGCATAATTCTGTTTATAAGATCTTAACTTTCTAGAATGGAAAGCAATTGGATGTAAATTACCATCTGGGTGTTCTTGTTTCAAACTTGCACCAGCATCTTCTTTATAGGCATCAACAAATACATGACATGGATATTTTGAATTAAACAAACTTAAAATGGGCCTTGAGATTAATGCGTCTTATAAATTTTGACATTCAAAAGCTACTTGACATTCATTAGTCCACTTATAGGGAGTATCTTTTTTAAGCAAGCGTGCTAGAGGAGCTCTAATTTTGGCATAGTTTTGAATAAATTTATGGCATACATTTATGCTTCCTAAAAGTGCTTTCTAATTCTTTAACATTTTTAGTGGTTGTAATTTTTTATAACCTCAATATTTTCCTTACTAGGTTGATACTTTCCTGCTTGAACCTCATATCCTAGAAAATTTATTTTTTCTTTAGCAAAATTAATTTTCAATTTTGTTCAATTTTGTATTCTCTTTTTCACATATTTCAAATATTATTTTAAGATGTTCATCAAAATTTGGAGAAAATACGATAATGTCATTAAAATAATTTAAAGCAAATTGAATCTGATAAATGTTTAAAATTTTCTAAGAGTTCTTTGAAATACAGCTGGGGAATTTTTCCAACCAAAAGGTAATCTAGTAAATTCATAAAGACCAAAATTTGTAGTTAAATGCCAATTTTCAGTATCTTTTTCATTTAATTTTATATGCCAATAACTTGATGCTAAGTCCAATGTGGAAAGCATTTTTGCATTTGTTAATTGATCTAATACAGCATCAATTCTAGGAATGGGCTCGGAATCAGTTTTGGTAATTTGGTTTCCGAAAATCAATACACAATCTAGATTTTGATTGTTCATCTCTCTTATAAGCTAAAGTTGCAGGTGCAGCAAAAGGACTATAAGAAGGTTTAATGATACCAGCATTTAACAGTTCATCTAGTTGCTTTTTAACCTCACTATTACTCTAGGGGATGCTCTATATGGTCGAGAAGTAATAGGTAATTCTGAGGTTAAAATTACTCGTGGAGGTTCCATATTAATACAACCCACATCATATTTGTTTTTAGCACATATATGAGAACTAGTGAAAATACCCGATGGCACTTAAGTTAGATTGAGAGTAATGCATCTAAACAGAGAGAACGATATCGCTGTAATCCTTCTCTAATACGATGCAAAAATACGATTGCTAGTCATATATTTCTCAGTCTGATGAGATATGGAACCAATATAAAAAATTTCGATTGAAAAAAAAACTAATACTCTCTCATTATATCAGCAACAATGTCACGCAGTTTTTAATGATCGTCTTTCTAATCAAATGGTCGTAAAAGCTCAAGTTCCATCAAATATTCCACTTATATTCAATTTTAGTCGATTAAATGTGGCAAAAAAGTTATCATAATTAATCAGAAGTCATTAACGCGAACAAACAGACATTCTTCCTTATATATATAGATTTTGTAAAACTTACAAATTTTGCGAAAATTAGCGCATTAAGAGTTTTGAAATAATATTTCGGCTGATTAAAGTAGTACAAAGATGGGAATAGTCGAAAAGACTTCACACGAATTTTTGGAATCGGTAATAATGTATTTAATGTTTGGAAATGCTATTTTTATTTCGTCGTAAAACTTCGAAATTTTTCATTAACAAACTCTAGGATTTGAAGCGAGGGCGGCAACAACTTTCGAAATGCAGCAGATTTTCATCTCCAGCTTGTGGGACTTTAGCCACTGGGAAAAATGAGGGCGAAAATTATGGTTTTTCGGAGTTTTTAATTAATATCTCTGATTTCAGCTACTCTTTTTTGGAAAACAAAATGGACATCGATCTTTTCCAGGACCCAGAAAAGAATCGTAGAAAGTTTGGCGACCATAGCTATAGTAGTGACTGAGTTATTAGAGGACAAACAAACAGACTTTCTTCTTTATATATATAAACTAGCGGAAGTTTCCAATGACAGTTGAGTTAGATTGAGAGTAATACATCTAACAACAGAGAGAACGATACTGCTGTAATCTCTCTCCAATAACAATGAAAAAAATATGATTGATAGTCAAACATTTTTCAGTCTCATGCGACATATGACCTGCCGACATATGAGTCTGATGACCCACATAAAAAATTCCGATTAAAAAATCAACTAATTCTCTCTCATTACATCAGCAACAATAGCACGCAGTTTTTAACGAGTTTCGTTTTACTAATCAAATAATCGTAAAAGCTCAAGTTCCATTCAACATTTCATCTATATTCAATTTTAATCGATTAAATGTGGCAAAAAATTTATCATAATTGATCAGAAATCAATAACCCGAATAAACAGACATAATACACAAGTAGATATTCTTCTTTATATATATATATCTAGAGAGAGAGAGAGAGATTTCGTGAAATTTACAAATTTTTGATTAACAAACTCTACGATTTGAAAGCGAGCAGTAGCAGCACTTTTCGAAACAAAGCATTTTTATCTCCAACTCATTCCACTGTTGCCACTCGGAAAAAGAGTGCGAAAATTAGCGCTTTCAGAGTTTTTAATTAGTATTTCGACTGATTAAACTCGTACGAAGACGGGAATAGCCGAAATGGCTTCTCACGAATTTCTTGAATCGGGAATAATGTATTTAATGTTTCGCAATGCTATTTTTATTTCATCGTAAAATTTAGTTCATTGGTCATTGATCATCAGGATACCATACGCATTTAGCATTTAAAATATGCTTTTACCTATATTTGAAGGGCTAGCTTTATTTAAATGTTTAAGAGCACAGGTGTGCTCACGCCGAAAAGGCGAATCTATAGACAAGTGCCGCCACTAGCGGCTAAATCTTTTGAGCTGTTGTATGAGGAATTTGAAGCTTGAGAAGCAATTGAAAATTTACCATTTTGAATTGTGATGAATGGTTCTTGGCCTTTTGACGGTATATTCAATAGTTGGGCCATAATTTCCAAGTTCTCTTATATGGTGGTATTCTGAATTTTGCTATTTCTGGAAAAAGTTATGGCAAGATATTTTAAAAGTTATTAACAGGATAAAAGGGTTATTAAAAAGTATTTCGTCATGTATGGAATCGATCTTTATTTCTTTGAGTATTTGCTTGTTCCGAACATACTATGGGACGTTTAAAATCATCCTTAGTAATTTATTTTGAAAAACTTCTAATTTTTTACGATAGGTTTTAGCAACGGTGCTCCAGGCAGGAATACCGTATAGTAAAATGGGTCGAATCATAGTGATATATGATATACGTTTTGTTCTTATATGAAGTTTCGAATTTCTTTGTAGGAGAGGATAAAGGGCAATAAACACTGCATTAGCTTTTTGTGATGCATTCATAGTTTGTTCTTTAAACAATAGTTGTTCGTCAAAGAGAACACCTAAGTACTTAATTGAGCTGTTAGCTGGTATTTGCACATTATTAATTTGAATATCAATTTCTACAGGAGTATTCTTTTTATATCTTCAAAAAATAGTGACATTACACTTATTTGGGTTTAATTTAATTCTCCAGATCTTGAACCAATGATAAGTGATGTTAACTGCGAACTTTATATTGTCAATAGCGAGTTGCGATCTTAAAAAATTCGTAAGAACGACAGTATCATCAGCATATTTAGCGATTTTTGCATTTAATCGCTGTGGCATGTGATTTATAAAGATGTTAAATAGAATCCGCACTAAAATGCTTCGTTGAGGGACACCGGTTTTAATTATCTTTCTACTGAAGAGAGATTTTCCGAATCGAACATGAAAAGTACGATTTTTTAAATAGGAGTATATTAGTTTGATGAGATTGATAGCGGTAAGTGCTTTTTGCATTTTGAAGAGAAGGCCAGCGTGCTATACCCTGTCGAATGCCTTTTCCATGTCTAAAAAGCATGCAGCAACAGCATTTTTCTTAATAAAAGCGTCAGCAATAAATTCAGTTACATTAATGAGCTGGTGTGTGGTACTATGTCCTCGGCGAAATCCATATTATTCGGAGTCGATGATATTATTCTTTTCGAGGTGATTAATAAGTCAAATTTGAATAATTTTTTCGAAAATTTTAGCGATGTTGGAAAGTAGGCTTATTGGGCGGTAACTGGTGGTTTCTTTTGGGTTTTTACCTGGTTTAAGGAAGTTTGTAACTATAGCATGCTTCCACTGATATGGGAAATAATTTAAACGGAATCAGGCATTAAAGAGATTTGTTAATAATACGACATAACGCCAGGGAAGTTCTCCGATAGATTTATTGAAGATTAAATCGTATCCTTGTGCTTTTCTGATCTTGAGATTCTTAATGACGTTCTGTACTTCTCTTGGCAAGGTAGGTAATAAATAATTTACGTCAGTGCGATGAATTAAATTCTCGTTGAATTCTTGGACTTCTTTTTCAGTTTCAGGATGGAAGTTGGGATTAGGAGTAAAGGTGTTTTCAAGCCGTTGAGCTAAACCTTCTGCCATTTCCTGTTCAGAATAAATAAGTCCATTGGGGGTATTGAGTGGGCCGATGCGATCAGCAAATAGCTTTTTAAGAACTCAACGATAAGAACCATAATATATTCTTCCCCCAACATGAACATATATAAATATAAAGAATAATTTTCAATGTCACTGAATTTGAAATAAGTAATACTTACAAAATCATTAAAGATAGCACTTTCCGCATGGGCAAAATACGTACTCTTTATCTTTTTCAGCCTTAGAACTCTGGCTCGGTCTGTATAAAATCAAAATTAATGTCGCAAAATGTGCTGCCACTATGTTCATCCGAAGAAATATCCCAAGTCTACCTAATTTAATACTCTTCGGTGAACCCATTCCCTGGGTGTCTTCGTATAAATATCTAGGTGTTTTACTAGATTCCAAATTAACTTGGCAGTCTCACATTCGCAAAATAATAGCGAATGCAACAGCTGTCAAAACCAATTTACGCTCCTTTTTCACTTGGAATAGCGACCTGTCACTTGATAACAAGATCCTGCTCTACAAATCTATGATAAGGCCTGTTTTAACATATGCATGCCCCATCTGGGGCCCATCTGCACTGACTAACAGAAAACATGTTCAAAGTTTTCAATCAAAATTGCTTCGGCAAATACTTAAAGCGCTGTGGTTCGTAAGGAACGAAGAAATTCATAACGATCTCAAAATTATGGCCATTAATCGCTTTATACAGCGACTTTCGGAAAAAATTTTTCAAAAATATTCTACATGTTGCTAATCCTGTGCTACATATGCTACCCGTATATGATCCTGCAGTTGCTTCTTCCCGGAAAAGGCCGCGTGCGATCCTTAATCCGGAATATTCAATTATCCCATTTAAACGGGCTAGGTATGAGCACACGGACGTCCATGTGAATAACTCCCTCTCGTTCCTTACCCCCCCCGCCTCTAGAGTTTTTTAATGCACACAGCATTAACCTGAGGAACCACCTTTTTTAAAGTTTCTTTAACAAGAAACATCACAGTCTAAGAGGACTGAATTAATATTTTAAAATAAATTCAAGTAATGAGACTTAAACTTTATTTCTTTAAAGAAACAAATAACTCTTTTTATTCTACTTATCAGTTATAGCGTGCGCTTAAGAGTGCACATGAACTTGAAATTCACTGATAAGATTCTTATCTTCCTTTAAGAAGGAAACCTTTCAGACGTTTAACAACGTCATTTTCGACCCTTTAAACACCGCATTGAATAGCGGTCCAAAACGAAAACTTCTCCCTCCCAGCTGATCACTGGCAGAACTACTTTTTCGACCTGTAACCAGGTCCCCCCTCCCTCCCTCCCAAAGGACGCGTAGCGGAAAGGGTCTTTAAAGATCCCCCCCTACGTATTCTTTACGCTGACGGTTGCTATTACACGATTATCAAGGTTCAAGGAAACTTCACCTCTTATTTTTCTAGTCAAAATTTTTATGATTACTGCCCCTATTCTAAATTATTCTGGCCCTTATTTAGGCTCAAAATTAAGACCTTCATGAGTTTTTACCATTTTTCTCAATGCGAAGACATTTTTTCCAAGTCTTTCGGCTTACCAAATTTTTTCCGTATTAGACAATCCCCTCTTTTTGATGATATAAATTTCTGAAATGATGTGGAGGTAAAGGCGTAATTGCCTATGAACTCCGTAAATTGCACTTCCTTGATCCTTGATCCTCTTTATCTTTTACTGTTGACTAATCTAATTCGACAAATTCTCTGAGAAAAAATGCCAGCTACCTAAGACCTAGTTTACCTTGTCCAGCTACCTAAAGACACGAAGCCGACTTGTGAGACATGCAAATCACAACACATTGCTTCTTCCAAAGACTGCGTGTTTTTCCAAAAATGCGAAAATCTTCATGTTCGAAGAAACTAAGATTAAACTCTGATTAAGATTGATGAAATCTCCTGTGGTGTTCCAAATAATAGGAAAACGCAGCTTGTTGTATTGCACCTCCGCAGAAAGACCTAGAAGACTTCATGCAAAAATCTGCTGAATTAGTTCTTAAATTTAGGATTCTGCAATCCCCTTTGCAGAAGCTGAAATTAGATTTCTCGCTATTGGAGTTGTTTGATACAGAGGAAAATTAGTTTTCCACGAATGATGAAGCGAAGTGCACACCGCACGTGATGCAGCTCCAAGGTCCGTAGAAGACCTCCATAGGTCCCTCTTCTACGGACCTTGATGCAGTCAAGGATAACTAGATATCTGAAGCTCCATCAGTGAACTGGTAAGAACAGGAAAAGTCATCTCCGGTGAATACCAGTATACCACTCAAAGTGTCAAAGATTATTTGAAGGTGCTTGCATTAGTGCGGAAAATTTTAATGTTCAAAGTCGAATAATTTTAGTATCCAAGCATCTGTGAAACTCATAAATCATACCTTGTATTCAGTTTGTCAGTGACTTGGCGATTTTGCAGATTGTGAACTTCTAAATGGTCTCAAAATATTGGCGGTGGTTGTGGCAATGAGAAATACGAATCAAATTTTCCTAGTGTCAAGTCATGGCCTAGTGTTAGTCGGCCATGGTCAAGTGAAGTGGATAGGAATACGGAATGTATTTTTAAAAGCGGAAATTGCAAACTAAATTAACTGCATGACTAGATCTGAAGTATATACCAGTTGGATCAAATTTTATATCTTATAAGTAATTACTTCATTAGTAATATTTCTTGCCTCTTCTTCCAGTTAATCTGTGAGACACTGAGAATCAGGAGAACTTATTTAAGAGATTTTGTTAAATAGTTTTGATTTTTTGAATGAATTCTTGTTCCGAAGATGAATTTAAAGAACAAGTTAAATGCTGAAGGCAGAAAAGAACTATTGTTTGCAATGTAAATTGTTCGCGTATGTTACTTGCTATATAGGAACATTTAAGTGTATGGGGAATACGAAATTCACTGTATAAACTAATTTGAATACCTGTATTATTGTAGAAACTTCATCTATGCAACATATATATTAAGCGACTTAATGTAGGAAATTGTGCATATTTGATAATCAGCGAAAGCATATACATAAAAAGCGATTTATTGAAATTATCGTCTTAACGCGTCACATCTCAGATTCGTATTGCGAATTATCCACCTATCAAGGAAACCTTTTGCTAGATGTTCTCCATTTCCCAGAGAAAAACACAAATATCCATCAGACATTCTTCATCCTTAACATTTTTTACTCGTTTTAGACTCTTCAATTCATTGATTTGGACCTTCCACCAGAAATTCACCTTATTCGTCGACTGATGGCGGCCACTTGAACACTTTCCTCTCACTTTGTCCACACTACTTATTTTGGTTTACCAATAGTCTTCACCAGATACAGAGTAAAAGGAAGCACTGCTTTATGAAACTCTAGTTCACTATATGTTCTTAGTAGTTAAAGTTATTGATAATGATATGTGACCATTATCTGCATGGGAGGGATTTCTTATGTATGTGTTATATTCAACAAGAATTTTGTTTGAAAATATTAAATGTTTTATGCATGCATATTCACATCATATAGTTAAAACAAAGTATCTGAATGTAATGAATAATTTATAGAAAGCCTTCAATTAAGCAATTACAAATCTCTTCACACTATTGAGATATCTTATGTATGTGAATTAAATCATTAGGAATAATCCAATCATTTAAAAAAAAAAAAGTAAATGAAAAAAAAAATGAGCCCAAGCTTATCCATATAGAAGAGAATCCTCATATGATTGAGGTATGTATTTGGAACACAGGGACATTCAAAAAAGCATGTGCTCATTCACAGCGAAAATAAACCTCATTTATGTGTGTAAAAAGACATTTCAAACAAAGAAACACTTGAGAAGGCACATGCTTATACATAGAGAAAAGAAACCTTATTTACGCGAAATATGTAAAAAGGCATTTCGAATAAACAAAGACCTAAAACAATATATGAAAATCCACACAGAAGACAATCCTCATATATGCAATGTATGTAATAGGGCTTTGAGATTGAAGTCTAGTTTAAAGAACCACATAACTTATTCTTACAGTAGAGAATCATCTGTGCGAGATTTGTAAAAAGGCTTTTTTTGGAGAAAATAGAGAGGGGGTAGCTTAAAAAATCACATCGTTATGCATACAGGAGAAAAATCTTATGTCTGTCAACTGTGTAACAAATTATTTGAACAGGAGTGCAACTTAAAGAACCATATGCTTAGCCATACAGAGGAGAAACCTCATATATGTGAGATTTGTAATAAGTCGTTGGGACAAAAGAATAGTTTAAAAAGACACATGCTTACCCACACAGGAGAGAAACCTTATGCATGTGAGTTATGTGACAAGTCATTTAGACAAAAGGATACTTTAAAGAGCCATGCACTTGGGCATACAGGAGACAAACCTCATGTATGTGATACATGTAAAAAATCATTTGTAAGAAGGGGTGAACTGAAGACTCACATGCATCGCATCCACTCAAAGATTACTTGTAAAATATGCAGCGAGTCATTTGAAGGAAAAAATGCATTAAAGGAACATCGACTTGTCCATGCAAAAGAGAAACCTTATGTATGTGAGGTATGCATCCGGCCATTTCGATTAAAGGCGGAATTAAAGAAGCACATAGTTATCCATACAGCGGAGAGACCTCATGGTTGTGAAGTATGTAAAAAGGCATTTCGGAGAAAAAACCATTTAGAGAAGCACATGCTTATCCATATAGGAGAAAAATCTCATGTATGCGAGGTATGTAACAAGTCATTTATACTAAAGAGTAGTTTAAAAAACCACATGATTACTCATTCGATAGAGAAACCTTATGCATGTCAAATATGTAACAAGCCATTTGGACAAAAGGGTAACTTAAAAACTCACATGCGTATCCATACAGGAGAAAAACCTTTCACATGTGAAGTATGTAATAAATCATTTACTCGAAAGAGTAATTTACAAGACCATATTCTTACACACGTAGCTGAGAAGCCACATATATGTGAGGTATGTAATGTATCATTTACAGCAAAGTATGATTTAAAGATGCACATGCTTATCCACACAGGAGAGAAACTTCATGTACATGAAATATGGCTGAAGTCATTTGGAGAAAAGGGTGACTTTAGGAATCCTGTCTGCATCAACATAGAAAAGAAACCTCATGTCTGTGAAATATGTAACAAATCATTTAAAGTAAAGAATGTTTTGAGAAAACACATGATTATCCACACTGCAGAAAAATCTCATACATGTGAGGTGTGTAAAAAGTCATTTCGAACAAAGCATGGTTTAGTGAAACATATGCATATCCACACAGGAGAGAAGCCTAATGTGTGTGGAATATGTTACAAGTCATTTGGACAAAAGAGTAACCTAAAGAACCACATGCTTATCCACATAGCAGAGTAACCTAATTTATGAGTTATGTAGAAAGTTATTTATTTGTTGGAGAAAAGCTGATTTAAAAGAATATGTGGGCAATAAATTAGAAGAAAATTCAGTACTTTCCGATTATCTACATCCCCCCAAATGGTCACTACTTCATTGTTGGCTTTGTGAATTGGTGAAAAACATTTGTTTGGCTATCTTTTTGGCTCACGGGTATTGTTTTGTTTACAAATTTTAATAAAAAGTAGCGTTTTATTAGAAGTAAAAAATTTTATCACGATGAAAAAGACAGTGTCAGTTAAAGCATGTAAATCCAATCACATACCTAATATATGCATGTTTTGGTTGAGTACTGCTGTGTATATGCTCATAAATGTGCCAAAAATGTGTAGAAATTCCACTGAATGTTAAAACAGCAGGTCAGATTATCAGAAAATAATGATCATTCTTTTGAAGGAATTATATAGTTAAAATTTTAAAATATCATGGGTATTTATTATGTGGAGTAAAATCTATTAGTTAATAGGTAAGCTTGCTTTACTAAGATAAATATGTAATTTCATGAATATGTATTTAATTCAGACAGGGCCATATTAAGACTTTTAGAGGCCCTAAGCAGTTAAAAGGTTTTTTTCCACATAATACTTTACAGTATAATACCTGTTTTTTCCCAATTTCGTGTCACTCTCACTTTTGGCTTAGCTGCATCTTACATTCCATAGAAAAAACCACCAATGAGAATGTTTTGTGATGCCCCCTTTCCACGAATTCTGAGAATTTTTTTGTGAACCTCTATCCTTGATGTCCTAAGCATATACTTAATGAAGGTACTTAATACAAGTAATGGTTAATCCAGTTCTGATTTCATGATGCTTGTTCATGTAAGATAGTAGTTATATTAAAGCATGATCTAAGTTTACGTATTAACTCATAATAATGGTAAATAAATAATATATTTTTAAACGTACACATGTAGCTATGCAGAAAAAGTAGCATTAGAATATTGATATTTAAATTAAAAAAAAAGTTAATCAAGAACTTGTCATATCCATTGTGCCTTTTGATAAAAATCAGTGTGAGCATAACTGAACTTTTTTTTTTTTGTGAGGTGGTGATAATTTTTTGATAAAATTTTAATCTAATGTTCAGCCGAATTAGGTTAATATTTTTCTTACACTTCTTTTGTTTACATAAAGATTTTCTTAAATCATGAAAGAAAATCTGTGTAAAAATGTAATACTTTTCCATTAATGTTGCAGCCATTGTTGCCAAATTGAAATGTTGGCACAAAATATATAAGCAGTAAAATGTAATTTAATCTTCTGGTCATTCTTTCATTACGGATAAATTCCTTTTTAAATATTGGATTTTCATCATTTGGTAATTGTCAGATCTCACTTCTTTCATGAAAAGTCAGCAGTAGTCAAAATCTTGCATTAAAATTGTGTCTGAATCAAAAATTGATGAGTCACGATGCTGGCACTGTTTGCTTTGTGAGTTGCTATAATTGAGATACTTGTGCACATTTTGTTTATTCCTTTGTTAAAGTACTAAAAATGTTTCTTAACTATGGCTACTTTCTGATTATCCTCCTCTCTACCAAAAAGCCACAATAAAGTATTGATGAGCCTATATTATCAAAATGCATTTATGTGGCAATCTAGGCATACACGTAGCATCTTTCCTCAAATGGCTTTCTACCTGGACATTTTTGTCAGTTGACCGCAGATTATGATCCCTGCTATGGGAATTTCTGCATTTTAGCATAATGGTGGCCTGCATACTACAATTCTTTGACATCTTTGGCAAATCTCAGATTTAGTTTTTTGTTATGTTATGGATTTAGTTTTCTGGATGTTCTGTAACATAAAATGTTTTATGGCTCACTCAAAGGTACCATGCAGCTCTTTTTACATTTCGTATTGAGATTTTGGAGCTGGCATTTTGCCAAAACATATCACTGTGTGCATGAAGTATGAATAGTCCATTTTTAAATCTTGTACAAGACAAATTCTGAAAATTTTGTTAAATATATTTATGGAAATATCTATGTTTAGAGTGCTTTAAAAAGTATTTAAATCATCTTCTTCCCCTTCCAATATGTAAAGCATTCTACTTTTAAAGAAGTTATCGACAGGGCTTAAGTTTGGAGCCCTGTGTTAGTATTACCCAACTTTTGACCAAAATTATAATTCCAGCCAGAGCACATTAGAGCTTCAAATATTATTCTGATATTTTGGATTTATAACTTAATAATAAGAGGAAATTCTGTTACTGATGCAGTGCTTGCCTTAGCAGCCAATAAAATTGATACTAGTACCATCTACTGAATACCTTACTTTGAAAAGCAAATACACAGGAAGATTTGGGAAAAAAATCCTCCATTTTGAAATCTCTCTCCAGGAAGAAGAATCTTTTTGGCTTTGCCAGCACTTTTTATTTTTTTACTTATTTGGAGACTGCTGGCTTTACCTATTCCATTAAAAGGGTTAAATAAATTAGAAGTCAAAATAAGAAGGCAATATTATTTGACACAGAAAAATGTAACTTATCAAGTATCATATGTTATCATTAATTTAATCATCTTTCATTTTTTTATTATTTGTTTCCATTTCTTTAGTTCATTTATTTGTACAAAAGTTTATGTTAGTTTAACTTAAATTTTTTGATATTTTTATTTATTTAAAAAAAAATCTATTTAGTCATTTATTAGTACTTTGTGCGTTTACTTTTGTTTGATGTTTCCAATAGCCTTCTATAGGCTCCATATTTAATTTTACAAATTAAGTCCTGGTAATGGATAAAATATTAAATAAAGAAAAGATCAATAAAATTTCAAAAAGATTACCATTTAAAGTACTGCTGATTTTTATTTAAAACTCTTAGCTAATAAATAATGAACGTAAGTTTTGTGATTTTTGTAGTACTAACATATATTTTCATAATGTCCTGTAAATAAATATTTTTATTGATATATTTGATGCTTTTGCGTTAAATATAACAATTGTTTTACACATAAATTTTTAAAATAACAAAAATTTTTTAATGTAGAGAGTGTATTATTTTAAATGTTGAAAACTTTCTGGTTGATAATAGTTTTCTTGATGCCAAATCAGAGTCATTTAAAATTTGTACTGTAAAACAATCTTAATAGCTAATATCATTTTAATCAAGGGCACTAAAAAATTAAGTTTTAATAACAAGTTAACAAGAAGATGCTGTAAAGTTATGAAATTTAGATTATTTTGCCAATCAGCATATTAACTAAATTAAAATTTACAGATTGAATGTATTTTTACCGTTAATGAATTTGATTGTATGAAGCACACTAGAGATATCTGCTGCCGGTCGGGAAGACTTTCTAAAACTATTGCCCTGTATTTTTGTCACATGCGATAAAAGTCATATGCAGGTAGTCTACTTAAATGTCAAGAATAAAAATCAGAGGGAATTGTCAGTGTTTCGCACTGGTAAGCCAATTGTGATTACTCAATCTATGTTTTAACTAATGTATCATAATTTTTCCATATTATACTTTTTTTATAAAAAAAATGTTTATTGTTTGAATAATTAATTAAATAGGAAAATAAAATATATTTTCTAGATTTGGTTTTACATGTGTTTATACATAAATACTGTATTTATGTAATATAATCTGCTTAAGTTACTGTTTCTTATTTCGAAGCTTAAAATCTTAATTTTTGCTGGTTTTTTTTTTTTTTTTTTTTTTTTTTTTTTTTTCTTTCTTTTCTTTGGTCACAACAAGATCAATAGGCTTTTGAGATTCTAAATGCTGAACTTCTGAATGAACCTATTTTGGCTTTACCAAATTTTGCTAAGCCTTTCTCACTTTGTACTGATGCTTCTAATTAATGTACTAGGTGCATTTTCATGTCAGGAAGATGTTAATGGTTTTCAACACTCACTTTGTTATGCTAGTTAAAAAGACTTGAAGCTAAATATATCAGGAAAGACATGTTTTGGTGATGGTTTAGGCTAGTCTACATTTTAAACAAATCTCCCATGCAGGGCATTGTAGCAACCCTCAATTGTGGGAAAAAAATGTTTTGGTTTGAGCCAGATTTGGCATGGCTTTCAGAATGCAGTGTGATGAATAGTGTAATGCATATTTACTGTCTAATATAACGTGTTTATTTAAAATGTGGAGCAGTTAGGAGCATAGTTCACAAATTTTGTATTATGGATTTATCCCAGCTTGATTACAAAATTGGTCCAAACCCAAAAGATTTAATTTAATGGCAGATTATTTATTTAGGGCAATAAATGTCAAACGTTTTAGAGTTATTAGAATTATTTAAGAAAGAGCAGGCTTTGGATACTTCATGTTAGCACATTATAGCAGAATTGAGGAACAAAAAATCTCCTAGGTGTATTTCTGTAGTTTTTTCTACACAAGAGGATATTTTATACTGTAAATACAAGAGGCCAAGCTCTTGATAGCAGAAGGGACTAGCAGTTCCTAAACCTAAGATTTTACAACAGAATCATGACTCACTTCTGTACAGGAGGCTACTGCACACTCAGGTTATCATAAGACTCTACACTGCATTCAAAAGTAATTTTTCTGGAAGAAAATGCAAAAACAAATTTACAATTATGATATGTCCTGTCACTCTCACGTCCGAAGGCGAGGTCATAGATCTTCTAAGGCATTATGCAGCTTTCATGGATAGTGGTTTGCACAACATTTGATTTGTTTTGCTGGTTACAATTTAACAAATTTTCGTTTCATTATGAGTTACTGAATTTAGTTTTATTATTATTTACAGTGATATTCACACTTCCAATAGAAGCTGTTTTTATTTATCAGGTCTTTCACCATTATTTATGATGTGAATAAATTATCGACTGTCATATGTCTCATAATTTTTTTTTATATAATTCTTGAAGTTTTATATTTTGTTCTTATATCAGCAATTACTCAAAGTTTTGACCAAGTTCAATTCTGAAAATTGAAAGATATAGACTGTGACCATTGTATTTTGCTGCAATATAACTGATTAAGCTTTGCAATGTTAGCTACATTATTACATTAACAGGACAATTATTTACACTGAGTGTAATGAAAAGTAACATATATCTTTAGGGGAGGGGGATGAAAGACATCAGTGTCATATTGAGATACATATTCATGCAGCCCAAGACAGACACCTGCTTTTGAATTCTGCACTAAGTTACATTTCTAGGTGATTTATTATTATTTTTATAAACTTAATGTAGTTTTTTTCCCCCTGACTACAGAATTCCTTCAAATTTGGTAAAACTTTTGGCTATGCGTTTATGTGAAGTGATTAAAAGTCATCTAAATTGTTAAAATCTGAAAAAAGACGCTAAGGCAGAAATATGCTTCGATCTAAAAATGACATTAACGAATATTCTAGTGGTAAGTTATTTTATAACACAGAAACTAAAAACTTTTCTACTCAATAAGTTTAAAAGTAATTTTACTTTTTAATATAAATTTCCTTCTATGCCTCCATCTTATTCTATAGACATAAAAAAAAAAAAAAAAAAAAAAAAAAAAAGGATGAAAAATTTGAGTGTTACATTTAAATATAAATTACAAAGACCACCAGCTTTGCTGATCTGAAACAACATTATTGATAAGATTTTAAGTAGCTTTACCGAATATACTTTTTTGATGCAAAAACAATAGCTAATAAACAAATTCAGTGAAAAAATATCTTTCAGTGGATAAGCGCAAATATATTTACCACCTTCATTTTAATATGTGAAGGTAGTAAATATATTAATTGGTCTATTTATTTTCTTTTTAAAGCTGTATGAAATGCACATTCTAACATAAATTTCAAGATTGTCCAAGTAAATCTGTTTCCTTGGTCTACTTAAATTGATACACAATGATAAAAAATAGATGTATTTGTATTCAGTAATTGAAAATACATTAAGATTAAAAAAAAAAAGAAAAGAAAAGAAGTTTTTGACTGTAAAATAGTGTTATGATTAGCTAAAATTTGAGTTAAAATATGCATCTTAAAAATGCACACCTCAAAAAATTAATTACAGATCAACAAATAATCTAATGAATTCCACTTAAACTGTTACTTATGGAATTTTGTCATTAAATAAAAGTCATTAAGTATGTTAATATTTACAGATATAAAGTATTTGTAACTTATATCACTCACATATATATATATATATATATTTTCTTTAAAAATTATGTGTCCTCATTACAATGTGTTCAAAGAGTGAAAAAATAATATTCCAGTTTTCACATTATCAACATTTTATGCAACAAACAAATAAAAATAACAAAAAAGATCAATAAAATTAACAAGCACCTAGAATGACAGTTTTTAGAATATGATGAAAAACATGTATGACATATTTTTAAAAACACATTGATTTTTCTCTGTGATGATAAATCCATTGCAATAATTCAAAAATTAGCTACACTTAGCTTAAGTTCAACAGCAATTACTGACAACATATGCAATTTTCTATTTACTGTTAGCAACCTGACTTTTAATCAAAAAATCTGAAGACAGGTATGATATGTAAGGAAAGTACAAAATTATCACTTATTTCATGGGAACTATGTTTTCATTCACTCAGTAATTCACCAACCATGCTGAAGGAATAATGCTTATCACTAATAAATATCATAAAATTTTATGACATACATTTTACTGGAAACAAGGACATAATTTTTTAGAAATAATGTACGATATATGATAAGGCTCCATGAATACATTATAAACTATATCAAAATTTAAAAAAAAATATTGCATATTTTACTTTTGAACTTTTAGCTGCTGTACATGAATAATTCGTGCATAAGATTATCTAATAAAAACAAAATCCACAATTAAAAATATGAAAATATTTGACTAATATGAATAAAATATAAAAGCATTTCTCTAGTAAAATCTGTTAAGCCAAATATCAACCTGTCAGAATTCAAACTGATCAACTCTATTCATATGATGAAAATCTGTGATGTCTGCTAAGATTTAATTAGAAATATAACAGCAAACAAATTTCAACATATTAAAAAGAATTTGCAATTTGAAAATTTCAGATTATAATATAACATACAGAACAAGTTTACCACTAAACATTTTGTTTTCACATTAAATAAAAGTAATATCTACTTTTATTAATTCTTAAATTTTCACTTTTACAATCGAATGACATTAAAACTCAACTCGAAAAGAACATCAATTTTAAAAGCTACAGCATTTTTTTTTCTTGAAATGTAAAATGGCATAAAAATATTAAAAAAGCATATACTGGCTTGAATAAAAAATACAGAAAAGTCTGGAGAAGGTATGCTGCTTATAAAGTTTCATCATTATTTTATTTTATTGTTATAGAATTATAAATTTTGTAATGGATATGTGATATGGTCATACTCTTGGTATACTTCATAGCAAAATATTTTTAGAAATCCAATCAAAATAACTTCATAAATTCTGTTTTTTTTTATGCTGATGATTTTAATACTTAACATGAGTAACAGATTTTTCACACCTTCAGTTTGCAACCGCTGTAAAAACATCACTTTAAGGTGTTAGTAAATGTACATAAAATTTAATTATGCTTTTTCAAATTTTCTGTAGAAATGGTTGACAAATTATCAGTTTTTTTACATTTTCTAAATGGTTTGCAAACTAACAGTTTCTTTACATTTTCTGAGTTTTTTTATTGTAGTAACTGAAAATATGACAACAAACTATATTATTATAAATCACCTGCCATACAAAGCCCAAAAAGAATACGTTAAGCTTTCGAATAACTCAAATTGAAAACCTGAGTTTTCACAAATATCCTTGACTGAATTCTGGATCGAAGCTAGAATTAAATTTCCCTCAATTTCTGAAAATGGCACTAAATGTTTCAAGCAATACTTACTTATGAGAAATGACTTTTTCAGATTTAAACTCTTTTTAAATTCAATTACTGCTCAGTGCTGAAAAGCACTAAAGATGCTTAACATCCAGCAGTGTTGAATATTGCACCAAGATTGAATTTGTTATGCAGCAAAAAAAGAAGTACATCTATTTCAAATTTTTTTCATTCATTAATTTTTGTATAATTAAGTAAATCCTAGAATTACACTGAATAAGTACACTGTTTACCAAAGAAATTATTTATCAGGGGAAAAGTTTATATCTTTATTCTATATATAATATCAGGGTTCATGAAAAAAAGTCTCAGTGATAAAAATGGACCACGAAATTAAAAAAGGTTTAAGAAGCACTGATTTAGAGAAACAGTCGATGTATCTTATCCATTACATGATATAAATTTCATATGTGCATATTCATACATATACATAAAAAAATACTTTCACTTTACATGTAATTCAACAACGTAAAAATTTATATCATTAGGTAAGAAAATTTATCTAGGTATAGTTCCTGCAGTAACTTAAAATATGGCAAAAAACTATATTATTATAAGTCACCTGCCACACAGAAACGGAAGGAAAAAAATATTCTGTTCCATCTATTTAATTGTCATTTTTATTTCATTGCTTTTATAATTAATGTAAGTGCAAAATTAAGGAAATTTTTAAAAATAATTCTGAAAAATTTTTTTTTTTTTGCTCCTGAAGAAGAGGGACCTGTATCTGAATGCTCTCAAAACTGATAGTGCTTTGTTTAAAATCTATTCCAAAATAGTTTGCTGTCTGTCCTGCCTAACGAGTTTCACATCAATGTATTTTTCTTCCTATTTGAATTAATGCAAGGCTTCAGTTTTTAATACTCCCAAGTAACATTAAAAATATGCTACAAGTAATTATTAAGACTAAAACTTTAATACCATAAACAAATTTTAGGAAATATGGAAAACCAATTACAACTATCAGAAACTAATCAAAACAATTGAAATGAAATAACTCAGAAACCATACATAGTTCTGTCATTTGTGACAGAGGAAACTCTAATCTTGTTTTATTTCTATGAAAATTTAAGCACTAATCATGTATCTGGATACTTAAACTGACACATTTACAAAAACAAGAATTGATCAGTTTGGTCAGAAAGGTTGTGACTAAAAGATAAAGAAATAATTCTGGTTATTTTAATGACAGTGGTACCTTAAATATTATAATGCAAATTTAAATAATAAAAATGTAAATTTAAAGAATTCCTGATGACTGATGAAAAGTATGCAGATCAAACATAAATACACACAAAAATCCCATTGGTAAGTTGCAATATTTCAGTTAAATAACAATTCTGAACTAAAACAGAATATTTTAAACTGAGTCAATATTTTTTATAGCACAAGTAAATAAACTGCTTTTTTGTTATTATTATGTTGTAGTTTATAACAATTATTTGGCACAGTTCTTCAGAATGCAATCAAGAAGCCAGAAATACCTTAATTGTTAAATTAAAATGCAAAGTGTTTTGTTTTGAAAGTTACATCCAAATGAAATTACACACACACACACATATATATATATAAATTTTATAAAATATAAAATAGACACAATTATAAGGATTACTCAAACAGTTTTTAAAGTATACTTTAAAAATTGTCCGAATAATATTGCTATATTTTGTTAACATCTTTTTAACAATTTACAAATAACTAGAATATACAATTTTAAAATTTAATGCAGAGTTTATACCATTATATTTAACTTTTGTTAAGATTATTTTTATATTATAAAAGAAAAGGGAAGAGCATTTTTGCTCGATGCCAAACAAAATGCATATGTGAAGCTTTAAAAAATATATTAGTAGTATGTATTAAAAGAACCATTACTTAAAACTTTAATTATATAAAAGAATGTTAACGCTTGTTTTTATACAGAAACACTTATAAATAATATTATTACATCAAATATAAAGTGTACAAACTTTCATAAGATATTTTGGTTTACATAATTAGTATCATAATTTAAGTTTTATATGAACTTAATCAGTTAAACATTTTTGAAACCATAAACATCACCAAATATCTTATCTGTTTTTAAATACAAAATTTATTTAACAGGTTTATAATCCTCAATAAATATTCATGAACATATGCATAAAAATTAGGTTATAGACCATTTCAGTTTTCAGAACTCATAAATCAGATATGTGGATCAATACTCTTGTTATGTTTCAATGATTAAAAATATTAAATACTGAATTAAATTTGGTTTTCAAAAATAAATCAAAGTATTTGAAAAAATATTTTACCTTACATTTATAACAAAAGAATAAATATAAAAATCTTTCTACATAAATATGGCAGGAATATAATACAAATATTTGAATTGAAGTAAAAAAACAATACTGTATCATAATTATTTCATCCTGATTATGCAAACAGATAAATGTACATATATATATATATATATATATATACACACACAATAACCATTCAAATGTCACAATAAAAATAAATTACAGTGATATAACTGAGCAAATATAGTAAAGACTAGATACAAAAGCATTCTTGTAAAACTATTCAGATTAAAATCACTAAAAAAGAAAGAATGTATACATTCAAAATAACACACATTCATAATTATGTGAAACATTTCAAAGAGTTGATAAATAAACTATGTATCTGATACCAAATTTTATTACCCTGAAAACACAATTAAACTCTAACTTATATATATATAAAATTTAAATAAAACGTTAAATTTTATGTAATTAATTATATCTCTCTATATTAACATCTCCATCTTTGATAACATGGCAGACGTACGTACATCACTATGTGCATATTTATTTGGATAAGCTTGCTGATGCCACAATTAAATGACCTATAAAATAGTTATCAAAATATGCCAGAAAAGTAGACTGCAAGCTCAGGGTCAGAGCATTTTGTCTTTACACACCACTCATCTTTAAATCATCAAATCTTCTGACTTAATCTTAGGTGACTACTTTTTTGGGGTGGGGTGGGGTGATTTATCTCTGCCTCCACTCCCTGCTTAGCTCCAGAATCTTCCCAACTGTATCGCCAATGCTATAGCTGAAATATATTAGCTCTGTGTGGGATGAAATGGATCATCATACAGAAGTCTGCCATAACAACAAATATGGTTATATGCAGCAATATATGTACACTCATGTCCATAAATTAAGGATAATTCGGAGTCACGCGGAAATCGAACTCTAAAATAAATATATCACCTGTAAAATTACTACACACATTTTCAAGAATCATATGCAAATTTCAGGAAGTAACCAGATGACACCGATGTTATGTCACAATGAGGATATGCTTTATAAGCATTTCAGTGCAATAACCGAATAGTTATGACACAAAGGACGTATTTGGATGATTTTTTACGTGGTAGAATTATCAGCCGTCTGGAATGTGGGCGTACCCAACTGGAAGTATCAGACGAACTTGGAATTGCCCAGCATGTCATCTCCAGGCTTTGGCAACGATTCCAAGATGATGGTAATGTGAGTAGACGTTACAGCACAAGTCGTCCCAGAGTTACAATGCCGAATGAGGACCAGTATTTGGCAGTTACTGCCAAAAGAAATAGGCGGAGCACAGCCTCAGACCTGTCTCGTCAGCTCTCTTCAGCCACTGATACGACAATTTCAAGGCAGACCGTGTACAGATGATTAGGGCAGATTGGTCTATATGCTCGTAGACCTGTCAGATGCATTCGACTTACTGAAACTCATTGTCGCCTGCAGTTAGCCTGGAGTAGAGAGCAAGCATTGTGGACACCGCAACAGTGGGCTCGAGTGATGTTTTCCGACGAGTCCAGGTTTAGCTTGCAGTTTGATTCTCGTCAGACTTTCATATGGAGAGCTCCAGGTAACCGTTACCACCAAGAAAATATGGCGGTGCAGGAGTGCTCGTTTGGGGTGGAATTATTCTGGGTTCCAGAACTGACCTGCATTTTCAAATTGGAACCATGACAAGCCAAATCTATTGGGACGCCATTCTGGAACAACATGTATGTTTGTTTCGGGGCACCATGGCCGCATAATTTGTGTTTATGGATGACAATGCCCGTCCTCACCGTGCAAACATCATAAGCGAATGCCTTCAATTGGAGGATATCACCCGTTTGGACTGGCCAGCATTCTCACTGGACTTGAATCCAGTAGAGCATGAGTGGGACATGCTTGGCCGACTATTTGCAGCCAGTCAACCTCCTCCTACATGTCTACCGGAACTTCGGAGAGCATTGCTTTTTGAGTGGTGTAATATCCCCCAAGATCAGATCGATAATTTGATACTCAGCATGCCTAGGCATTGTACGGACTGTATTGCATCGTCTGGGAGACATACAATGTATTAACAATCATACCAACCATGTAATATTGGTTTTTTGTAAATAGGTTTTTTTTGTAATTTGCTCCAGGGAGAAAAAAATTGCTAATTTTTTTAATAATATCAAACATATAGAATCTTTTTTTGCTCTTTACCTTTTGTTTAATAAATAAGCTTTACAAATAAGTAAAATTTGTTTTGCTTCTAACTCTTCCTTTGCCTGATTTTGCAGTATCCTTAATTTATGGACATGAGTGTGTATATATATATATACCATCTAATGGGAAATGAAATATATGAGAGAATTATTTAAGGATTGTAAGAACCATGATCCCCTACCTATTTTCATTTTTATGAATTTGCAAATTTTATAATATACATATGGAACAGAAAAAGTAAAAAGGTTGAAAAAACAAAAACAGTGAAAACCAAAGTTAATCCCTTTTTATTTAAAGCTCCAAACAGAACTTGTCAAGGGAAAAGTGCTTTAAACAAAGTCAATTAACTGAACAACAAGAAACGGTTTCATTCTGATCAACTCATTGAGACCTCTATCATCAATTAGTATAATGGTTATTAATTCTAAAAATTTTTTTATATACAATACTTCAAAAAATCTATACAAGTTTGAGGCTCTCATTGAGTTGGTCTCTTTTCCCTATCCGTTTTTGTTGTCCGAACACAAATAGAAACAAACGTTACAAGGAAAAAAATTTTTACATGTAATGCTGAAATAAAACATTTATAATCAAGGGAAAGTTTTTTCTCTCAAAAACAAATAGAAAATTTGTCAACTTTCTCTCTCTCTCTCTATATATATTACTGCATACATCTATATTTGTTGCAAAGTGCAATGCAAAAAACAATTCAATATATATATTATATTCATCTACTACTTTCTTTCAACTTTATATATATATATATATATATGTAACCACTCTGCTAATTTGCATTTGTTTAGGCTAAACAAAAAAATCTGACATTAGTAGCACAATTTATTTGTCGTGAATTTTGAGAATGTTTCATGGAATTATGAATAATCCTATACAAAATAATTGTGTAAATTATACATTATTAAAAAAATGAACTAGAAAAAAGAACTATAACAAAAACTTATCGATGCTTTTAAAGGATTTCTAATTAATTTAACTCTTTCAATACATAAATTATATATGTCTCCAAAGTTTAAAATAAATGCAATAAAAGTTATACCAGTTTACATCATATTATCAGCTAAAATGTAACAAAATGCCATCAACATACCAAAATATAAATCCTAAAACTTCTTCATGGTAGTGTATCATTCTAACTTTTACAAAACTTTAATATTTTGGCATTCAGAGAACTTTATAGAAAATAATGCAGTTTTAACAGAATGAACTACAAAATATTTTATATAATTTCTTTATGGTAAAAGAACTGTTTTAAAACACACTGAATAAAAATAGATACATACAAATATATACAATCACTGCTTCAAATTTAATAGATAAATTATATGCAGAAAATAAAGTATGTAAAATAAAATCATGAATTTATTCATTTTTTGGCTAACTTTATAAAACTGAGAAACAATTCAACAGATTTTGGTCTTTGATATTTTATGTTTTGGCCATAAAAACAAACTGCTTCAAATGAAAATATTATTTAACTAACTGCTTTGTAATGGGTGAACAATAAAGATATTTGAACTCATATAATCTAAGAAGAGGTACAAACTAGACCTTTAAAAAAAAATTACAAAGGGGAGGGGAAGTAATTGAAATACTAAAGACATTATGTTACCAAGGGAAAATGCATTAATTCCATTTTATAATTTAACAAGCAAAAAATTATAAAACATTTTAAAATTCACTACTGTAATGTTAAAATGCACATTAATTTATACTAAATAATCATTGTCAAGCTTTTGCATGAAATAAATGAAGTAGTTTGAGACATTTTTTTGCAAAAGGCAGATCAGATGAGATTGCTATGCAGAGACACTATGAACTAATAAATCAAAAGTTACTTTGAACTAATATCTGAGGCTCTATGATGTTCAAAACTGTCTAAGCCAGTAGGTAGCGTGCCTATAAAAATATTGATTGCTCAGAAAAATTACTAATGCTTACACTCTCAAATTAAAATTTAGTAAGATCCATTTTTGAATATATTTCAGCTTTTATTTCTGTTTAGATTATGGCAAAGCATAAGGACTATTTCCCATATGGGAAGAATGCCTTTATGGAGGAATTTCTATGGAAAATTGACTTGTATTCATATTACACACGGGGAAAACCATGAGCCCATTCACAGAATTTGAAATCAGTTGAACGACCAGTGTTCGATGACATTTTTGCTTGGTTGCTGGGGAGACATTTCTATTTTTAGATAGATGGTGATCTGCTAGGAATAATTTGCTTAAGGAAGCTCAGATATAAAGTGAGGTTGAATAGTGGCACTTTACGAACTTAAACTTGTTTTCAGATGTATAATTCTTCAGCAACTGAGGAGGGATAACAGGATATTATTTGCACATATCGTTTAACTTAGCTAGGAAATAGAGCTACTCAATCAAAATTCAATAATTACTACTGAAGACTTGATTGGGGGCAATAGGGAACATTATACTTCTTGAAGTATGAATGTATTACAAAATTTATAAGCTATTAATACTATGAGAATATTATTTGAATTTATTTCACTGTGCTTCAACTTTTGTTATTTGTGGTAATTTGATTTACATTTTATTAGTTAAAAAAACACACACATGAAAACAACATGATAACTGTAGAATACTCCTTTCATTTAGAACAAAAGACTACTTTGAAAACAAACACACACACACACACACAAAAAAAAAAAGAAGAAGAAGAAGAAAGAGAATAGGGAAAGGGAGACTAATATAATCTTACATTCATAATTATGATGCTACAATATTACATAACTTTTAAAAACTATAATAAATATTTATCTTGTAAATATGTGTACTGTTTAATGCTGTATGCTGTTTTATAGAAAACTTCACCAAAATAGCAGTTTTATGCCTGAAAATAGCTCAATTATCAACACAGATATTGCATTTCTAAATCTGGTTGTCTACAATAATAAAATTTAGTAACATTTGTCAAAATATCACTAAAGTGGTGACTTTTCAAAAGTTATTGAATCTGGTTAGCTAGTCCATTTTTCAGTTAGAAACCCAAATTTTGATTTTTGGAGATTGATTTCTTTCACTTTGCATCTTCATACTTTAGTGATCCTTGAAAGTTTATTAAATGTTTAGGAATGTCTAGGTTTTGCAGATAGTGCTATATATTATCAGCAAGTGCTCTTAAATGCATTTGATTTTCACATCATTTCACAAACGGCCTGATTTTGTTACATTTGAAAAGACTGCTTCTGATTATTTGATAATTTTTAGAACAGTCAAAGAATACAGACAAAAGACAGACCCATGGAATTTCAGATAAACAATCTGTCCAAAATTATTATCTATTAATGATTTCTCCTGATTCACACTCCATTGTTTTTGGATTAAATTTTTTAAACTAGACATCTCTTATTAAAAAATTATCTCTTTTAAACTAGAGATCTGTTATTAAAAAAAGACAAGACAAAGAATACCAAAAATATAGTTAAGATTCTTTAAAATTAAATATCAACAGCATAAAATAACTATACATAAAGAGGAAGAAAAATACTTAAAGAATTCTAATAAAACTCTGCATTCCAATATCGCATTAGCAGCATGTATACTAATAATCAATAAGTAAATAAAAGTATTAATATGAGTTCTTTGCACTGTTAATAAATCTATCATGAAACTGTATTTTTAATCAAATTTAATTTATATTTTTTAATTTTCAGTAAAAGTACTTAAAAAGTACTGGAATTTAGAACCATGCTTTTATAGAAAACAGTTTAAAAAAAATCATGCTATTGGATTCTGACTGAAAAATAATGACATAAAATATAAAATAAATCATATAAGGAATGTAATATAACCTGAGTACTCTTAACAATAAAATTAACAATCATAATTTTAAACATAGACTAAGCAATATTGTTAAATATATAAAATATACATCTCACTGAAAAATCAAATATATAAATAATTTAAACATTTATACATAATTGTGAAGGATAAAATTACATAACATTCAAAGGATATTTCACTATGCTGTCACGTAAAATGGAAATAAAATAGTTTATAACTTAAAATCATGAAAAATCTTGCACCTTTGAATAATTAGAAATTTTTTAATGTTCATGGAAGGACTGCAAATAATTTATGTCTGCATTTAAAAAATAAATGATAAAACAATCGTACATAAGAAGAATGAACATAAAATATTTTATTACTTGATGTACGTAGGAATTACACTATTTTCTAAGAAAATGCTTCCCCTGATGATGATATAAACAGACACATAAAAATCATGTCACTTTTCTGAGAAATTAAAAACTGAAATTATTTCTAATATAAAACAAAACTTCACGTACTTAGTAAATATTTGTACATATATGTGATTGCATACATAATATGTACAAAATTTGAAAGGAAAAATTTATAAATTTTGAAACACACAGGTAGACACAATAAATAAAGATATAATATTTCCAATTATAAAAATGGACACAATATTCATGCTTTGACATTTTTAAATAAATAAATAATAAAAATTGTAACATATATGAAATTAATTTTTTATTTATCTCCCCAGTCCTTATACTTACATATTTAGGATACTAATATACTCATTATAAAAAATAAAATACAAAAAGGGTAAATCATATGGGATAAAAATTGGCTGAGATATTTAATTTTAAAGCCAGAAATCATATTCATTAAGTGTAAACAAACTGAAGAGCAAGATGTTTGCATTTATATACATAATTCAAAACAAAATATTAATTTAGAAAATGGTTTCTGATGTTAATGGATTAAGTAAAGAACATTTCTCAAAAGTATTGAGCAATATAATTATCTTTTCAAAAGGGAGATATTCACAGCATTTTATATATGGAATTGATGTTCTAGAAAAACACTGGCAGGTTTCAGTAATGTCATATAACCAACTTGTACCATTATTTGCATAAATTAAAAATATTTCTAGTATAATAAATTTTTATACAGTTATTAAATTATAATTTTAAAGTAACAAAAAAGTATAGGAGTATGAGAATAATAATAATGTATTTTTAGCATTTGAAAACTTATAAATTACATTTTAGCATTTAAAACTTATAAAGCATTAAATAAATAATGCCATAAACTTATAAAGCATTAAAACTTATAAACTTAAAGCATCTAAAGTTAAAATTAAACTGGAATCAAAGCACAGCAATTCCTCAACAATATTAATAATTGCAACCATGGATAAAAGGTTATACTGGATCTAAACATATCAAAATTAGCTGGTATTAACTAAATTTTTTTTAATTTCTCACCTTAATAGGAAGTAACAGTTGGATGACTACGATAAGAAATTTAATGTAAATATGTACAAGGATCTTGTTTTCTTTCGCTTTTAATTACTATTTATACTATCTTTTTTCTATTTTTAAAATTTAAATAAACTGGCAAATTCTGCTTTTATGGAAAAAAATGGGGCTTCTAGTTCCAAAGACGTATTTTTTACCCCGATTACATGAAGACTTTTTTCTTTTATAACCTGTATTTTTCTTCAATTTTAAGGCAGTTTTGTTTTCACGTTTTAAGATTTTACAGAGGACAGCATTTTTTAAAACGTTTCTACCGCCGCAATGTTGGAGTTGACAATCACCCTCCTTGTCGGTAATAATTTTTACACACCGCACCTAACGTTTTGCACCCTCCACACAAAGTTCAGCCGGACAGGATATTTTGAACGCATGTGAAAATACTTTATTCTGCTATTGGGCACTTTGAACCTTATCGCAAACTTTTTCAAGAAGTACAAAATTTTTGCTTCTTCTGAACAGCTTTGCATTCAGTTTTCTTTTGCAAGGAACATAGTTTGGAAAAAGATGGTAATCTTTAGAATTCAGTAAGTTTACCTTTTGTTCAATCTTTGTTTCAAATAGTTTTCAGTTTTTAGCTGTTTAAGGCTCAGATTAGATTATATATTATTTATAGAAATATCTTCTGAAAAGTTTTCATTTTCTCGTTATAAAAAGTTTAGGATCGCATAATTTGGAACCACCCAATTTTTGAATGTTGTTTAAATGACAATTTCATTTTAAAGTATATTTGTTTTGGTCTTTAATTTTTAATTGCTTTTGAATGTCGGATTTACATATGACCAATTTGGCTTTTTGAACAGTCAATTTACATAATAAAAGCTTTTTTTTTTTTGAGTAGCCCAATGTTAAGCTTTATTCTTTTTTCCAAGTGTTTCGAATTCTGATTACATTTAAGATTCAAGTTTTTGGTTTTTTACAAATTTAATGTTTTTAATGAATACTTAATTGAATCCTTTTTTGGTTTCTGATTTCAAATTTACCAGAAGAACGAAACATATTAATCGAATTTTATGAAACTTTAATTCATTTTCCCCTGATGAGCTCTGAATTAGAGTTTTAGTGAAAGCAGATTAATTTTTATATTTTTGCATATTTTTCCCTTTTTGAATTTTTATTTTTCGAGTTTGTTCTACGGTTGAATTCTTATTTTAATTTTGATATGTTTTGATCATATATAACCTCTTATCCACAGTTGCAATTATCAATATTGTTGAGGAATTGCCTTGCTTTGAATTCAAATTAATTTTAACTTTAGATGCTTTAATTTACTTCAATCCTGCAGCTATAGCACAGGACTGGTTAAAAATTTCTGCTTTTAATTTTTGAGCCTATTACTATATATATATTAAATGGCATTTAAGAAAAAAAAACTCAAAATATTCTAATTTACTTATTAACTGACCTCTCAAGACAAAATAAAAATGATAACAAACACTGCAAATTTTGAAATTAAATATCTCAGTTAATTTTTGTTATTATGCAAATGAAACTTTTTGCATTTTATTTTTTTTTAAATGAATATAAAATTTTTCTAAATATAAGTACACTGACTTGGGGAATGCATAAAAAGTTAAGAGTTCTTGTTTTTTGCAAAATTGATTTATATAAACACAAAAACATGAATAATTGCATACCCTAAAATTTTTTTTGTAACTGGGAGTGACTGTCTATGACCAACAACTGTGAAAATAAAGCCATATAGAGTTTCATGGCCAAAGTGTATAATTTAAAGAAAAAATAGACTGTTTTCTTCAGTAAAAAATATATGCTGCAAAATTGAAGATAACATGCCTCATTTGTGAGACATTTTTCTCAAGACTATTTATCATACATGGAAGTTCAAATGTACTCACACATACCCAAAATGAAAACGCATCTTCAAGTTAAAATTTTCAAAAACTTGAACATAAAAAATGTAACAAGTTTATTTTGAACATTTCAAAAATCAAAAGTATTTTAGAATTAATACTTCTGTTGAAAATTATTTAGCATGCAACTGATAAGAATATTGCAATAAAATATTTTAAAATATAGCCTTTTTAAGTATACAATTAAATGTTTTTGAAGATCAATATAGTACACTGAAAGTTTGATACTTATAAATTTCATAAATATATATGGAAAAATATGTATTTTCTTTACTGTTTTAAGTTAATACAGACATGCGATTCTTTATCTTATGGCTTTTATTTCACAAAAATTATTTTATTACATTTTAAAATTTTAAATCATTTAGAAAAAGAATAATAAAGATTATGCAATACATTTTTAAAGAAAGCAATAGACTAAGAAAAGGTAGTTGAAACTGAAAACTTGGAATCATTACTTTTGAAAGAAGGTCATAGGAA
>KK121096.1:150695-162016 GCA_000611955.2 Stegodyphus mimosarum
AAAGTTGGAATAAGGAAAGCAAAGTATAATTAACAAGTGAATTTTTAGAATTATACAAACATGGAAATTAAAAAAATTCAGTACAAATAAAAATTAGAATGGTGTATGAAAAGTATATTACATTTATTATCATCAAATCTTAAGTTCAACTGCTTTATTTTTTTTAAAAAAATGAATATAATCTTTGAAATTAATTCAAAACTGTAGATTTGAAAGCAATACTGGATAATGATATTGTATATGAGCTACCGCTTTTATTATTTTTAAACTACAGCACTATAATTTAATGTTGTTTTAATAAATCTTTTTCCCTGCCATTTTATTGCACGTTTGAATGTCATTTAATAAATAAATAGATAAATAAAGTAATAGATTGCATACTACATCATTACTCAATACTATTTACTAGAAATATGCAATAAATATGGGCAGTATGAAATGTTAGTGTTAAATTTTCAAATCACAATTCCAAAAGGGACTCAATGAATTTATGAACATTAATCTAGTTAAACATTCACCATAAGATTTTATTAATATAATTTATGCATATAACTCTCATTATATTCATACAATTCAATAACAATTTTAAGGCAACTACTGCTTAGCTCCATCCTCCCCTTAAAAGAATTATGGCAATTAAAAAAAAAGTAATGTTAGTAGTATTAAGAATGAGCACAAAAGACACTACATTTTATTAACAAAACTTAACTGAAATCAATATCAGATAATTTCATATAAATTTACAAATTTATATATAAGTGAAGTACTCTCTTATTTTGCCTATTACAAATATTTATGTATCTATGAAAGGAAGCTATTTTAGAAACTGTACACCACAGATATAATTTTACATAAAATTTTAAAACTCATTTTTATGCTATGTAAATCTAGATATAAATTTGCACATACAGTTAATAGCATGTATGTATACAAATATATGTTTACATTAGGATGGTCCTTATCTGTTGATCATTAAATGATTTTATTTCAAAATTTTAGAACAATTATTATTTAATAAAAATATTTTTGCTATTATTTATTTATTTACTCATTTTTTTAAAGGCCAGGCATAAATAATAAATCACCAAATATACTTAACGAATTACCAATACTGGCAGTATATTAATACACAACATCTTAATTTCAATTATTAAAACAAAAATAAACTTTCTTAAGCTTTTATTCCTTATCTTTGTTAATTTAAAGGTATAAAAATTGGGGTGCCACTTACTGCCAAACATAAAAGTTGGCATGAAATCTAATTAGATGGCAGCAACCCTAACGATGCATTAAGCTTTATGAAAATAATAACAATTCTATATTTTCACAAATATAATAGATGCAATGTTTAATGTGTGAAATGATAAGGCTGTGCACAATGCTGAATTTGTGAAATTCTCCGATTTTTTTAAGCAATCTGTTTTACTTGGGGGGGGAGTTACAGAGTTGCATAGTTACAGCATCACACATAGCTTTAGCATTGCAAACAAGCATTATACACATATTAATGGAGAAGTTAAACAACAAGAATCAGCGTAATGTTTGTAAATTTTGCAGGACTAATTCTGATGGTTTAAATACAGAACCAACTTCTTCAGCTGCCAGGTGCAAATGAACGAGACAGAATATGGTAATATGACCACTGGAAAAAAGTCAAGCAACTCGTGCCATCTAATGATGAACAGGAAAACTAAAACATAATTTTCTTAAACGCTGAGGATAAAGATGGACTGGAATTAAGGTTGTTAACTAGAATAGAAAGATTTTTTGAATGTGAAATGCTTCTAGAAAATCTAATTCACTAGTGGACGATATTTTTGGAATAATTTTGGGTGCAGAAAAATAAAAAGTGTGATTTTCTGAATGATAGTGCTAGGCAACAGAGGATTTTAGAGTTTCCTTTTTCTTAACATATGCTTTATGTCACGAAATTTTACACCTCTCTTAGTTTGACCAATGTAAATTAAACCACACTGGCAAGGAATTCTGTGAATACCTCAGGAATTCATATTCGGAATGGGGTAATTTAAGTATGGAACTGTGAATTTTATTGATAGAAGAAAAAACAATTTGAAAGTTAAATTTCTGTAAAATATGTGCAATTCATAGCTAATCAAATAAGGCCAGTAGCTTGACTTCTTTGCAGTCATTCTTATCTTATCATCATATTCTATCTCATTCATTCTCACTTGGACAGCTGAAGAAAATGGTTCTGTATTTAAAATATCGAAACTAGGCCTGCAAAATTTACAAATATTACACTGATTCTTGTTTAACTTCTCCAATAATCGTTATTCAGCATGTTATTTTAACCCAAATTATATATATTATTACTGCACAACCGTTCATGCTGTGATAAAAATAGGCTACCACATCTGGCACATACTTGGTGACTGTCAAATGTGATAATAAAAGTTATATATTTTTCTTTTTAGCCTAAAAATAACAACATTGTAATAATCAATGGAACATGTAATAATCAATATTAACATGCTTTAATTTTAATATAAAAGTTACAATTTTTTTGTTTTAGCCTAATAATAATATAATAATAATCAATATTAACATGCATCCTTTTCATAACTAACTTTCTGGTTGCTCATTTTATTAAATTTGAGTTACAAAAGTTAAGATCTTGGTTCTTTCAAAACTGTAACATTTTCTCTTCTTGGATATTGGGTTAAAGATTAAAGAATTTATAATGTCACTATAACATAAGATTTTATTTAATTATTGAGGTCAATTGTCAGGAGCTTGTCATTACTTCAATGTATGAGCACAAATCAATTACTGAGCAGTTTAATGTTCACTAGACATATCATTTATATGGTAATATCTTGATTTCCTATGCATAAACAAAAATAAGGCATTGGAATAATTTTTATCTAGAAACTAAATTATTAAAGGGAAATATCCAGCAGAAAAAAACAAATAATAACATTTAAATATTTGCATCTTATGAATTAAACTATGTAGAAAATTAGCTCAGTTGATTTATTTTCAATTTTAACTGACTACAAACGTTCATAAAAATTATACATTTTTTGACAGTCTGTCTATTAGAATAAGCAATCTAATAGATACCAGAGTTTTAAATCAGAATCATTTTAAAAAAGTTTGTTAATGATCTGATTTCAGTACAAATGAATCTGTATGTGTAAATGTCATTTTGCAAAATCTGTAACTAACACAATGATAAATTATGAAGATCATACTTTGCAAAAGCTTAAAAAGATAATTTTTTCTTTCTGTGTAATAAAGAAATTTTATAATTCTCAGAAATCATTAAACTTTACCTAAAATTAATTATTTTAATGAGAAAAGAAAAATTTGAAGAATATAAAGATATCCACAAACATACTTGTAATTGCTCAGCAAATCTAAATGTTTCAAAATTACATTTCGATATCTTCCATGGAATACTTCTGTGTAACAGATTAAAATAAAATATGTTTATATGACTTGAATATCTCTATGGATTCTTTTTAGTAAGAGATTAAAACATGCTTATATAATACTGGCATCAAAGTATTTATTTCCTTATCATGGAAAAGACAATCTGTAGACACCCTCCCATAAGTGGGTGGAAGAACATAATCTAAATCTCCTTCAAAATAGTAACTTTTTATATAAAATTCTGATTAATCTTTCAAATTGAAAATGCATGCAACAAGAAATTGTAATTAAGTAAAGCTAATTTCTCCTACATATGTATATGATGACCCAACAGACTGAAATTTATTTCAAAATAGCTCCTACTGAACAACAGAAACTTTACACTAATTTACAAAATTATGAATCATTCAGAATGAAATGATTATATATTTACCCAGTTATCATCACATCAGCATAGATTTATCAAAGAGCACAGAAAAATTGTTACAAAATGTAATCACTTCTCAGTATTAGAATTATATTTTTACAAATATTAAAATTTCTTACTGAAACCCTAAAAATGGGCAACATATATATTCTGAAATATGTTGGTATCAGCAGAATTTTGTTTAAAACATACAGCTAAATGCCCCCTTTTTTTGTTTTATTGCAGATATTTGGCTGTATAAAAATAAACTCAGATTTTCCCCAAAAGAAACTATTTTACAAAAAATGAGTATCATAAAACTTTATATTATATGACTAGTATGAAGAAAACTCTCTAGATTTTTTTCTTTCAAAAACATAAAAAGGATATCATGGGGGGGGGGAAGATTGTTCAATGGGTTATTTTGAAAATTATCCACATTATGTCAATCAAAGACACACACACACACAAAAAAAAAAAAAAAAAAAACAAAAAAAAAAAAAAAAAAAAAAAACTGTAGACCAAAACCACCTATTATCCAAATGTAATACAAAATATCTAGTGATTAGATTAACATTAAACTCATTTTTTAAGAGACAAATATTTGAAATTTAAAATAATCATCAGTTACTATTAATATACATTTTAAATGAGATTAACAATCTTCTCTGCTTACTACTTCAAATTAAAATTTAACAATTGAATCCAGAAGATGGGAGAGGGGGGCAATGTGAATTTTGATCATGAAAAACTCATTCTCTGGTTTTAAGAAATCAGTTACTATAGCCTACACCTATTTTTGAAGTTTTAGGATAGGTGGTTTATGTAGAAATCTTTAAAGTTGCATGCAATACTGGAATAATATCCAAACAAAAATAAAACCATTCTAAAAATTCTATAATTAAAAATTAGAACTTAAAATATTTTCCTGTTAACTTTGAAGCTGGCAGAGATTTTTCTAAAACTGTACCAATGGTCCACTAGAAAATTGAATAAACAGATTGCTTTACATATACATATATTTATATAATCACTGATCACTCATTATTTAATTAGAAAATCAACACATACAAATTATGCATATGGCATATTAAAATTTAAACAACTATCAGCTTTGATGTTATCCAAACAGAGATTCATTGAAAGTAGTGCCAATCGTTCTGGTGGTCAAAAATCCTTGATGCAATATAAAATAAAAACAAGTGTCACCTTTATAAACACCATGCTACATAAAATCACTTAAATCCAAATCTAAACAGCAATGTGCTGTTTCACAGTATCCCTTACTGTGCCATTTTTACTAGCTCTACAGTCTTTTAATGTTTAAAACATGCACTTTGAAAATACTTCACTGCTTGCTGTTCTGTGGAAAGCAGATCCCAAATTTTAATATATTTTTTTAATATGCATGAAAACACACATAAATTCCTTATAAAACCTAACTTGGTTTACCCATTATCTGGGTTACATAAAACTAAGGCAAAGTTCGCATGGCTGCATTGCAGCATCACATTCATCCATTATTGTTGATAAATTGCATTGTTTGGCTAAACTGTTGAAAGTGGTTAATAGCAAAATATGCATGTACCTAAATTTTAAAAACATGGAGGTTGTTAATGAGTTTTGTTACATTACAGTAAACCTTTGCTGAACGCAGACTTGTAAAACATAATTTTGCATACATGAGTTATCTTAATTGTCTCCATTTAATTTGTGCAACAAGATAATTTCAATTATATATGATACATTGCAGAGAGTTGATCACATTGTGATAATCCTCTTTAATGAATGGTTTGGAAATTCATTCATTAAAGAAGTCAAACATTGCTTAGAATAGCAAAACCTGAGTTTTAAAGCTCTCCTAATTCTTGGTAATGTTCCAGGATACAGTGCTGAAGTCCTCACAATAATGCATCCAAATGTAAAAGTTTTATTCTTTCAACCCAACATCACTTCCTTAATACAATCAATGGATTAAGGAATCTCTGAAACATTCAAAGCTTATTATGTCAAGCAGATAGTGAAAGCACTGATAGTGAAGGTCAAGAACCTTTAATTTACAAGAAAAACAAATTGTTAAAGGCACATAAAGTGTCTGATTTTGTAATGAAGATTGGCCTAAATCAAGAAAGAAGATGATTCTTTATGACAGGTGTTGAAAAACTTTTCACTCTTTAACATGAAACATTTAATGAGTTGCATCATACATTATCCACAGCAAAAATATCCAGCTATTCAAAAATATAGTTGTATCCTGCACCTAGAAATTCTTTCAATTAAAATTTGTTTCATTTTATCTTTTTATTTACAATAATATTAATGTTTGTGTAAATTACACATATCTTTTTAATCTGAACTATATATAACATACCACTGAACATTAACAATAAAAAAATAAAATTTTATTAAAAACAAAATATACTTAATCAGAGTTTGTACACATTTCTGTACATAAAAATTAAGGACTTCTAAGGACCATTAAAGAAAAATAATTAAGGACCTATGAGCAAATCAAAACTGAATAAATTCAATTAAAGATATTATCTATGCCTGAACTTCACTTTTGTAATACCATCCTAAGAATAAAGTAGACCTGTAAGTAAGATGCCCTATTACTAAACATAATTATAAAATAAATTTGAGAATAAAATCAACTTTGTAAAACTTATCAAGTACTATTAAATATTTTACATTTATGACAGTTGGACTAAAGAAGATTAGTGACATTTTATTTATGTTTTACTAACAGTTAGCTTTATGTTGATTTTTTCTTTTATGTTTCACTAGCCGCTGCGCGGCCAGCCTTCGTCTGGCTTTTAAGTGTACCGGAAAAATGCCTGCTGATATCAGCAACAATGGCTGTGTGCCATTGTTGTTCATATAATGAGAGAAAATTATCAATTTGATACTATTTCATCTTGTCTAGATGCATCTAGTGTACCAGATTTCATAGGCCTGGGTCTATTAGCTTACGCGCAGTACGAACGAAAGACACCTACACACACAGAAAGACTCGCCCTTTTAAATATAGATCTATAAATTAATTAAACAATTTACCTTTGCAAAAAGAAACAATCTTTCAATTTCTTAAACTGTTCAATAGAGTAAAATCTCGCTTTGCTATAGCCCATTATGTCTTAAAAGGACGCGATTTCGTCAGAAAACACAAAATTTAAAAAAAAAAAAAAATCTAATTCGAATTTCGAAAAACTCGCTTCGAGGTGCACTGGCTCATGCAAAAAAATCATGCAAAACGTTTCAATATCTTACAAACAGTGAAATAAGCAAAAAATAACATGAAAGAAACTCAAAAAACAAAACATTTCGCGCAGAATTTTACTCTGCAGAGCAACTTTATCAAAAAAGAAATCAATAAAAATGTATTATACATATAAAAAATGACAATGAAATATGCAGTATCCCTTAATACAAATATTACTTATCCTAATAAATAAATTAACCAACTTCCCTTTGCAAAATCTTAAGAACTCAAATGGTATAAACAGATTAAGAACTTAAACAGATTAAAAAATATCATGCAAAACTTTTTTATAATTAAAATTATATATAATTAAAACATAATATTACAATGAAATAAACAATATCCCTTGTAAAATGTTAATTATCCTAATAAAGTAATTAAACAATTTACCGTTGCAAAAAGAAACAACTTTTTAATTTCTTAAACTTTTCAGTCTCTTAAAAACAGTAACATAAGAACTACGATTAAAGATTGTTGCCAATCCGAAATTTTTAAAAGAATGAAACTATTCAAAATGATGCAATTTCATCAAAAATCTATCAACAACAATAAGAAAGGAAAATTGTTGCCAAAACTACATTTTAAAATATCTGAGATGTGAGAAGTGTATTCGGAAGCTTCATTTAAAAAATTTTAAAAAAATACAAAATATTATTATTTTTCCAAAATTCTTTTTTTAAAAGGAGTCGAAAGGATTAAAGTTCAACGTGTCCAAAAATCAAAGGAAAATAAACAGCACATTTTTTAAAATAAGTTTTTTTAAAAAAAATTCCGCTGAAAAGGTGTTAAGCTCACCTTCCTAAATAAATTCGTATTTAATCGATTTATTGAAATACGAAATTTATTTTAAGTTCGTAAAATAGTTAAGTGTCTACGCTTCACGACGATGTAAAAATGAAATCTCGCTTTCCTGTAGCCCATTATGTCTCAAAATGACGCCATTTGGTCACAAAACATAAAATAAAAAATATTCTAATTCGAATTTCGAAAAAATCGCTTCGAGGTTCACTGGCTCTTGTGTAGATACACCTATGTACCAAATTTCATGGCCCTGGGTCTATTAGCTTACTCACAACACGAACGAAAGACACACACACACACACACACAGACTCTTTGTTTTATTATATGTAGAGATTTCATCACATATTTGCTCAGTCTAGAGGTTTATTAAATAGCAGGCAGATTTTATGTCAAATGGCATAGGTTAATATGAGAAGTAAAATTATAATCAGCATGATCCATAACAGAAGACTGGCTGTTGCTTGCTTAGAGAGACCTTCTCATCAGAACAGACCTGAATGCCTGATGTTGACATGGTTAGCAAGTTTTGAAAGTTAGTTATGCCCTGTTTGTGTGACATAGTTAGTGTTGTAGCTTCATGTAGAGTTCATGGTGTTGCAACCCAAACCCAGTTAATACACTTTAAGGTTCCAATAAGTCACTAAAGCACCACAGGTGATAAATCTTTAAGTTTCACTAGCTGTAAGGAACAAGTTTTACATTAATTTTTACATTTTTGTGTTGTATCTTTTTACCACTGTAAGGATTGATAAAAGGCAATAATTCGCTTTAACAGGCAGAGATAACTTTTAAGGGTGAGCAATTAGTTACCAATAATTAAATTAAGTAGTTAGTCATTATAGCTTTATATGGCCACTATTAAATTTTATCTATTTTTAAAGCACTATTAAAATCACAACCTAATAATATTTCACAGTTCAAAGCTACACATTAAAGCAATAATTAACAAACAACACAACAAAATATTTATGCAGCTTTTTAATTTGAAACCTTTCCAGATATTTTGGCTAATTTCTTCTTTAAGCATCTTTTCTAACAATGAGAAATTTGCTTCAATAAGCAGGGCTTAATTTCTAAAATTAGAAGTGCCAAAGCCCTATGGAAGACTGTCAGGAAAGAAGAACAAAAATAAATAAAATGACTAGTAAAATAATTAATAATTAAACAATTAACTAATTCATTATTAAAATTACATAAATAATAATTAGAATAATTAAATAATACTGAAATTTAATAAAATGTAAAGAGATAAGTAAAAATACAATATGTTATTAAATAAATTGTAAGTAATTAAATATTAAAATAAAATACTGAACCCTGACTTATTTGGGGTTTTGACAGAAATTACAATTTCACACAGAAAATAAGAAATAGCTCAACCTTTCTCTGGTTTAATTTAAGCTCTGAATCTAATGTACTACTTCAAAGGATGACAGAAATAAAGACCATTCTTTTTCCAGAACAATAGCAACAACTACTAAAAAAAAAAAAAAAAAAAAAAAAAAACTAAAATGGTTAAAACGTCGCTAATGAAAATAGAGACAATGCTATAAACAATAAGAGAATATGGAGAAAATTTTAATGGATGACCTGTAGATATGAAAACAAAAAGAGCAGAGCCAAACATTTTCTGACCATGATCTTCTCTCAGTATAATTCTGGCTGTCAAGCAGAATATGACGGGGGAATGAATTTTTACTGGGTCTGAAGGTTAGCTGAAAAAAAGTAACAAGTGACAATTTTCATCCCTCATCTTTGGTTACGTAGTTCCAACAAGTCTGCAAGTGATTTTTTCCACATGTTGACAGTAGTGTTGGAACAAAAAATTTACCCACTGTCATAAATTCATTGCACTTTCTGGAGAATAAGCACTGACATGCGGGTGGGTCTTTTCTTTTGACCTCCATCCAAAGGTTTGTTTCCCAAAGAAAGAGAAGCATGCATTTAGAAGTTAGAACTGATTTTTAATATAATTTTATTATTAAAATGTGGAAATTGTTGTTCAGCTACATTAAATAAGTGCCAAAGGCTTCTTATTTAGGGCTCCAGCTAGTATTATGATTTATCCCAAAACGCATCCAAAGGTTTGTTTCCCAAAGAAAGAGAAGCATGCATTTAGAAGTTAGAACTGATTTTTAATATAATTTTATTATTAAATTGCTGAAATTGTTGTTCAATTACATTAAATAAGTGCCAAAGGATTCTTATTTAGGGCTCCAGCTAGTATTATGATTTATCCCAAAACTAAGAAGCACTGGAGCCACTTAAGCTCTCTCAATAAGGAAACTAATGTTTCCACTAATGTCTGCTTTCTCTCCTAACTTATCAATGTCCCGAGACTATACCTGTGAGGTTTTACTTGAGCTAGTAAAAGTTAAATAGTCCAAATCCCCTGACAGACGTGAAGCAAATTATCACCATGTCTGAAAGTAACTACAAAGTCAGATAAAAGTTTAAATAAACTTCTTTGTTATAACTTCTTTGTTAAACTTCTGTTTGTTAAACTTCTTTGCTTCTTCTTTCTTTTGTTTGTCTTCTTTGTTATTGTCTTCTTTGTTGTTCTTTGTATAAAAATGTTTTATTTTAATGATATTTCTTAAATATAATTTCAATATATTACCATTATTTTAATGAAATTTATTAATGTTATAATACTCTGAAAATTGTCAAAAAATTCACAGATCTCTGAATTAAAAATTTTTGGCCAAAATGTTGATTAGCCCATAAATTTAAAAACGTCTCATAAAAGAATTTATGTTCCCAAAAGGGAAAAGTTGCTTAAGAGCTCTTCATTATAAAAAAAAAATAATTTTGAAATACGTATATTTCACTTCTTGGCTAGAAACTCGAGTATTGCACTGTTTATATTAGAAATAGGAACAAATTCAAACAATAACCATATTTGTCAGTGAATCGCAAAACATATTCCTCCAAAATGTTAATTAACACTCAAACTATCAGTCGTAAAAACGGACCTAAATTTCAGGTGATTAAAATTAAGAACCTTCTACCAATTTTGGATGAAATTAAGGGCTCTTAAGGAACAAAAATTGATTCCAAAAAAACCTAATGACTTTCAAGGGCTCTTAAGGAGTGTATGAACCTTGTATTGTTCCTTCTGACTTAGATTACAAGTTTAAAGATAGTTTAAGGAAGCACTGCAAATAAGAATTCAAATACATTTCTCATTGGAACAGAGTTGAAATGCATCCATGTTTCAGCTGAAAAGTTTGAAGGTAAAAATATTTATTTTCTCTTTTCGATGAGTGAACTTATCAGTTTTAAATACCTGAAATTATTATGTAGGGTATAATTAAAAAAAGAATTCATATGAAAAAACAAGAACAAAAACAAGGGCCATCCTGTATATAAAGTCAAAGCAATGAAAAATGCACATACATTCATTTACTTGAAAGAAATCCTAGGCAATATATATATATATAAAAAAAAAAAAA
>KK121096.1:162077-178367 GCA_000611955.2 Stegodyphus mimosarum
CATCTGAATACAAAATGTCAAACTGCATTAATTAAATTTGATACTACTTTCATGATGAGTAACAATTATAAATCAAAACTTAATGCAGCATATGGTAAAACTTTAAAAAGAAATTAAAAAAAAAAAAAATTCCTTTACCATCAAATATTTTCTTGTTCTCACAGTCTACTTTAAAAAATCATAATTATATATATATTTTTAGTATATTGCAGCTTCAGATTTTAATTTTTCATCCTCTATACAATTGGTTACAGTCACTCCCTTAAGGTAAAAGGGATTTTCTTGATTAACATGTTACTGAAATAGAACAGCTTTTATGAAATATACATAATGCAAATATATCCAACATGAGTTCAATTATTTAGTAACTGCCAGCGGTTAGAATTACATAATATTTTAACACACGTTAGAAGCATACAATTTTACTTTCTTAAAGATAGCTTTAGTTCACTGCGCAGCTACAAATCCATTTTTGATCTTTCTATGGTTTGAGATCTTCCACCTGGACCTCCAACCTGCAAATAATGAAAGAATGAAATCGCTTAAAAAATTCACAATTATTTACATTTCAAATTAAAGTTTAAATACAATCAAACCCTGCTACTTCAAGACAATGCTATACCAAACTTCAAATTTGGTTTGCTACATTAAGTTTTATATGAAAAATTAATCATACAAAAAATGTATCTGAATGAATAGCAAAAGATTGATTAACATTGTCACAGCTACGAAAAAAAGTAAAATAATTTTAATTAATAAACTATATCATGGCTTAGTTACAATTATTAAATTTGTTGTCTACATTTTTCAGTTTCACCAAATGCTAATACTTTACATGATAAATTACTTAGCATAAAAGTAATGAATCTTTCAACCATTGAATTACATATTTGCCATTTAATTACACATTTATATTTATCATTAAATATTTTATCTATAAAAATATAAAAACCCTAAAAATTAATATTAAAAAATATTGAATTTATCTTCAGCTTGCGAGCACAAAAACAAATTACTATTTTAGTCCAAACAGTGAAAATAATCCATAACTTTTGGTTCTACAATTCGAGTTACTAAAAACTTATAAACAGTGAAAATAATCCATAACTTTTGGTTCTACAATTCGAGTTAATAAAAACTTATAAATTAATACGCAATACACCTCTGGTATTCATTGTGGTGAAGCATTAATTTTACAGGTGTTGCATTTCTTCCACCAGAAAAAGAATATTTTATATCAGCATTTTTCCTTATCATTCTTCTATCACTTCTATATTCTTCTTCTTCTTCTAATATCTTCTATCACTAACATCTTTATACATGGTGGGGCAGAGCAGTTTGCTTATTTTGAAATTCAATAAAAGAAAAAGTAATGCATACATATATTTAATTCTTTGAACAGCATCAAGTACAATATGTAAAGTTTTATGTTCACATTGTTTTAAAGATAATATCAGGCAGATGTCGTCCATTTATTATTGTCATCACACTGTGTTAATTGAACTGGGAAGTTTCGTTCAACTCTTACCAGCACATCGAGGATTATGCTGGAGAATGTTGCATTTGCTTATTTAAATTTGGTGCCCTGGACCGACGGTTGCTTAAAAAAAAAGGTGGGGGTAGATGCAGTCGAGAAACTGGATCATAAAATTTTAGCCTGTTTGGTTCATTTAGCATCATGGAGTGGCCAAAGGAGGAGCGGGGGTTTGCTGTTGAGGCATACTTTTAAAACATTTGCTCAATCATCATCAAGCAATGTTCATTCCGTGACCATTTCAATATTGTACCTCATGGTTGTGTTCCTGGTTGGCACTTGATTGTTTAGTGGGTAAACAACTTCAGGGAAACTGGTGATGTGAAGAAGAGGAAACCTGGGCTTCCATGAACAACAAGGTTACCACAAAACATAGACATGGTCAGGCTTTCTGTTTTGCAATCTCCTAAGCGCTCTGCTTGAAAACATGCTGCTGCTGTTGGGTTGTTCGCTCGATCTCTGATGCGAATCCTTCACAAAGAAGTGAAATTCCATCCCTACAAATTGGCTACAGTGCAGGAAATGAATCCACATGATTTTATTGCTACAGAAAATTCATGTGAAGTGCTTCTTGCAATACCCCACAACATGCTTGTTTTCTTCAGTGATGAGGCACACTTCCATTTTTCGGAATTGGTAAATATGCAGAACGTGCACTACTGGAGTCCTCATAACCCTAAACAACTTCATCAGCTTCCCCTACAATCAGAATGTGTAACTGTTTGCTGTGCAATATTACGAGTTGGACTAATTGGACCATGGAATTTTGAAGAAAACGAACGGGCCATTTCAGTGACTTCTGATTGTTAAGTACACGATTGAATTCTTCTTCTTAGCAAAACTTAATTAGATGAATATGGGAGGTGTATGGTTCCAACAGGAACATTAACTTTACATGTTGTACTCGATGCTGTTCAAAAATTAAATATATATATATGCATTATTTTTTCTTTTATTGGATTTCAGAATAAGCAAACTGCTCTGCCCCACCATGTATAACAATATCATCGCATGTTTGGAAAAGCTTCATATTACATTCTAAAAATATTTATAAATGTACTTTTTTTCCTAACCACTTAGCGATAGGCAAATCCCTATTTTATTTATCATCCTATTATATACCCTTTGCTAGACTAGTGGACTGAAACAATTTTGGATTGTTGATTAGGTTACAAGTAGCCAAGCCAAGCCTAGCAAAAGCATTGTGTCAAGAAGTGAAATATTATAATTTATAACAGGGTAAACTATAGCTTAAGATCCTACCTGTGGTTGCAAAAATTTATTCTGTGGTGGCAAGGTTAAAAAAAAAATATATATATATATATACATAATAGGGTCACAGTCCCATTTGTACTTGCAAAAGCGGAGGACACAAAAACCCTAAAAAATCTGAATTGATGGTACATAGCCAATGGTCAGTACTCTGCTTGGAGTTCAGAAGTTGTTTTTTTAGGGTTTTTTGTGTTATTATGTTGCATTATTAAACTGACTTTTGTAATGCCACTTATAAGCTCCTGATTAAGTCCTTGTCCACAGATTACAACAATGAAAACACATTTGGTCTCAAATTAATCAGTTTTACATTTTCAATATCTATGTGTGCAGTACAATTGCCAGTCAAAGCAGAATCTTTTGTGCTTAGGCTGAGAGTTCTTCATTCAGATTTGTAGCACTTCAGACTGCTTTGATGTCATCCATGCCTTACAATTAGTTTCATAGAAAACATATTGTTGACAAATCCAGCATATTTTGACATCACAATTTTTAAGCATCTAAGCTTAGAAATTTTACAGTCACCATCGTATCTGCACACATAAAATCTAGGTTTTTGGCAGTTTTTGCCAATGCATTTGTCTTTAAATTTCAACATTTAGTTTGGCAACACCTTATAGAACAGTCTAGCTTCATCAGCATTAAAAATGTCTTTTTATTTGTGCTAGCAAGAGGCTTTTTTTCCCATTTCCTGCATTTAATTTTGAAACTATTTCCAATTCTCTAATAATTTTTCCTGAAAAAATGTTGGTTTTCTCCTTAAAATTCGGCATTTGAGCAAAAAAAGCACACTCTGCAACATGTAACAGCATTCCAGGCATTTGAGCAAAAAAATCACACTCTGCAACATGCACATCAAATTTATTCATCGACAAAAAAATCGACGCATCAAGAAGGAATCACCTGATTGCTTTGAAATTTCATATAAATGTGTAGAGACATTAGGTTATTTAGATGCAGGAGTGATGAAAAATGAACAACACCTTAGCCGGAAATCAAACCACGGACCTCTTGGTTATGCGTTAAGCGTGCTGACCACTAAACCCTGAAGGCATCCAAAGAAGGAGGTAGAAATACCTTATAAGGTAAACCATTTCAGCAATACTTCCATATGCTTGGCAATTTCTCAATGTTTTCTTTGTATCCATATTTTAAAATTTTTTTCCATAAGCATTAAAATTACCAAGTCTAGATATTTTCACTTGGTACTAACTATAGACTTGGATAAAGTGTATTCTCTGAAGATATTGATTTGACTGCATCCATTCTGCATTTTTCAAATAATGCTCATCTTATCTTCAGTGCAAGATGTTTTATGTTTACAGCTTACTAAATTGATGACTTTCTGACAAAGAAAAATCTCACTAGAGTAGAACAAACAGATTAAGGTCAAAGAATATGTGAAGTTTTGCTATTCTGAAAAAGGAAAAGGAAGAAAATTTTGTAACTAATCTGTCCTATCAATGTCTAGTGAAAATGCATTCACTTCCCCAAGATATATATTATTGAAAAGTTTGCAAAAGATCTCAAGAAGGCAAAATCCCCTATTCAGACAATAAAACAAACCAATAAAAATTTTAAATATTCATTTCCTGAAATACAAAATGCTTGAATAACCACATGCTTATAAGAAGCTATTCAATAACAAATATTTTAAAATTTCTACCATAGCACCAGCCTGACTGCTTGATCAAAAACTTGAATGGAACTGAACATCTTATTCAAGTTTTCGACTCAGTGGCCATGGACATCATATTGTATCCTAAGATATATTTACTGTGTGCTCTGGTTCTCCAAGAATTAAGTCTTACATTCACCTAACATTTTAGAAATTACAAAAAGATGGGGGTGAAGACAAGAGAAGATTAATGCAATCTTCTGTTATTCTCACATACAGGGAATATGAATCACAGTATCCTAAACATGTATGATTTTAAGCGTTAAAATTTTTAATTAAAACTAACGTGAATTCTTTAAAAAAAGAAAAAAACTGATGTGTACAACACATGATTTTTTTGTATGGAATATTAAATTACATGAATTTTTTTTTGCATTTAATTTATACTTATTCAATTGAATTAAATCTACTTTGTCAATCTCTAAATTAAATCTACACTCTTTAAAATTCACTATTATTTGTTTACCATAGCAACACTCTGACGCTAGGTTCACTTAACAGCATTACATCTCATTCATTTTATAACTCAGAATGCACAAAATTCTGTACATCATCTGAAGAATTATATGCCACATATTCTATTCAAATACCATAACAAATCTAAAAGGATGTATAAAAGAAAATAAACAAAACAAACAAAAAAAAAGTATTTCACATATGATTCAGTATTTCTCATTCAATTAATTCAGTTCTCACTTCGCGATAAGGCAGAAATGCACAAAAACTCAAAATACCCATATTAAAAATTACGAAGTAAATCCTAAACACTTATTTCCTCAAATAAATTTCAGAATGGATTAAGAAATATTTAATTTGCAATAATAAAAGAAGGCGTTATCTTTGTTGTTGCAAAGCTTAGTTTCTCTAGATTGGCAAAAAAATGCACTATTCTGCTAAGTTTCAAATGTAAACAAAGATGGCTGCTATGGTAATAATAATTAGGCTTAGCTGCACTTAAACAACTTTTAAATTGTTGATAATTCTACAAATATTGCATGCAGATTTACTAAAGGCATAAAAACCTTAACTGGTAGGTAAGAACAACATAATTAAATCATTTTTAAAGCAAAAAATGCACAATTTACAAACATATAAGAACAAAGAAACTGAGATCACTGAACCGAGTAACAGAGTGGATATTTATATGCATATATTTATAAAATTTTTGGTGTGGCCGATTGCAACCAAAATAGGAGTTGTACATCTGCAATAGCAGTCCTATATACAAAATTTTAACATTCTGAGGCTACTCGTTTTTGAGTTATGCGAGATACATACGTACGCATAGATGCCCCAAAAAAATCTCTTCAGAATCCATTTTATAATTTCTTTTGGGGAAAAGAGTCTTTTATTGTGTCCTTACATACAGCTATCACATAAAAATATTGTTAAATTGTATTTGATAGCTGTCAAAATGGATATGTTCGTTGAATTATGATACCTAAAATTTTTTGCGATTACAATACTTCCTTTTTACTTCGTACAAGGAAGTAAAAATATGAAAAATTCAATAAAAAGTTTCAGTCAAAGATATCAATAAAATTTATTACATTCTATTTTCATAAATTTAAAAGTTCACTATAGCCATATAAAATAATTCTAAGTTTATAAGAAACAAAGTTGAAAATGTTTGCTATATCCAGGGATTTGTTAAAAGCTGAGTTCACCATATTGGGGTTTTAACTATGTTTAGTTTAGAGACTAGATGGATAAATATCACAATATTCTTTAGTTTATTAAGAAAATATGACTTATATTAAACTTCCAAAATCTGGTTAAATAATTTGCATAAATACACTAGATGGTTCAGGTTACATATCTTAAATAAAGGCCTAAAATACATGAAATCTAAACATTTTTTCTTTTTGGAAATTAAATTATCAAGACTAAAAAAGAAATGAATTTCTCTTTAAGCTAACTTTTTGAGAAATGTTCTACATAAAATACTCCCTGCCTTATTTAAAAAAAAAGGTTTTTTTCTTTGCTTTTAAGAAAATTGACAGAAGTATTTAATTTTTTGTAACACTGTTTTTACATTGGGCATTATTCATATTTATTAGCTAACTGTTTGATCATCAGATTTTCTTCGTTATTCTCAAGCAATGAATTACACAGATTTTCCTCCATTATGCTCTAGCAAAAACCAAAGTAAATATTGTTGGTAGTATTAAATATTGCTGGTTTCCTTAAGAATAAGAACAAATTCAAAGTAGAAGTTAAGTATAAAAACAAATTCAAAGTCTTTTGGATGTGTTCATAAGCTGAAGAATTTTTTCCACTAAAAGATAATCATGATCCTATCAGGTTAGACCCATATTTTACTAACATTTCAGTAAAAAATGCATTAAAATGTTTTTAAAGAAGAACTTGAATATTCCATTGAAACTCATGAATTCTAACTATTATTATCTTAATAAGACATTAACATATTTGCTAATATAGCAATTATTTAGCATGACCAAATGATTAATTTAAATCACTTAAAATTTAACACATCGTTCAATAAGTCTCAGGACTAGCCCACAGATAGCGTTTGTAATATCAACTCGATTTCTTTGTTCAAAAGAACTAACCTTCAAATGACACGTATCTGAGTTTCATGGCAATTGGACCAGAAACAATAAAGCTACTGTGGTGAACATGAAGCTACTTGAGCATTTGTAGACAAAATGGACAAAAACGAATTTCGAGTGTTGATCAAACATCACTATTTAATGGTAAAAAATACTGTGCAAGCTCAGTAATGACTTAAAAAATGTAATCCAGACTCTGTTCCATCGAAAACAACCATTTGCCAGTGGTATGCTGATTTCAAGCGCGGTCGCATGGATACAAATGATGTGGCACGATCGGGTAGGTCAAATGAAGCAGTCACTTCGGGAAATGTGAAACAAGTGTTGAAAATCGTGATGAATGACCGCAAAGTGAAAGTTCATGAGATTGCTGAGATGGTAAACATATCAATCGGAAGTGCGTGTACGATTTTACATGAAAAGTTGGGCATGAAAAAAGTGTTTTTCAAATGGGTGCCACATGTGCTTCACAATGGAACAAAAGCAACGATGAGCCGACGATTCACAGAGCTGTTTGTCCCTGTTTACGTGCAATAAACAGGATTTTTTGTATCGGTATATAACAATAGACAAAACATGAATCCACCATTTCACTCTGGAGTCGGAGTGGCAGTTAGCCGAGTGACATGCGGCCGGTGAAAGTTGTCCGAAGAGTCCAAAAACACAACAGTCAGCTGGCAAAGGCATGGCGTCGGTGCTTTGGAATGCGCAAGGTATAATTTATATCGACTACCTCAAGAAGGGAAAATCTATCAATAGCACCTAATACAGTGAATTATTGGCGCGTTTGAAGGACAAACCGCACATGAAGAAGAAAAATCTTTTTTCATCAAGACAATACCCCGTGCCATTAAGTCAATGCAAACACTGGATACATTGAATGAGCTGGGCTTCACTCTGCTTCCCCGCTCACCATACTCTCCAGATCTAGGCCCCAGCGACTACTGACTGTTTTCTGATCTCAAAAAGATGCTCCAGGGGAAATGATTTGCCTCAAATGAGGAAGTCCTCGCTGCCACTGAAGCTTATTTTGCAAACAAGGACAAATCCTTTTACAAGCATGGTATCGAAAAGTTAGAACAGTGTTGGAATGATTGTATAGCTCTTGAAGGTGATTATATTGATGCATAAACATGAATTTTGAGAAACGAATGTTGTTTTCTTAGTTAGTCCTGGGACTTATTGAACAATGTGTTACACATTCTCTTAAGAAAGGAGAATTTCCAGCACAATGAAGTTCATAATTTATAATAATGAAGTTATTAGCTTTTAAAGGTGGATCCAAAAGTGAAAATTTCTGGCCAAACTGTATTTCACAAATAATATCAACTGCAAAATGATGACAAAATATATAATCCTCACCAACCCATTTTCAGATTTTGTATGAAAGTTAAATAAAAAGTTACTCTAGTTGTTAAAATGCTTACAGTATAATAAGGCTTTCTTGTTATTTCATCACTAAAATTACCTTTTATAAAAACTAATATTCTTTTGAGATATTCCAGTTCCTATAGTTTTAAATTCACAGTGTGGATTTTAAATCTTTTTATTATGAACATAAATATATTTGAAACATATCAAAGTACAACTTACATGACTGTTCCAGGTGTCTTTTTTATTAACTTCTGTTTCTGAATCATCTTCAGAAAGTTCAGAATACTCATCTTCATGTAAAAGCAGATTGTCTCGTGATGGATTAGAACCATCACCTAGACTTAATTTAAGTTAAGGAGTATAGGCATCTTTTAATAACATTAACAAATTATGTATGAAGAATAAATCTTTAAACTTGGCAAAATTTCACTAAAATAAAGCAATGGGTGCTGATACAATGGAATTAAGACAATGGAATGCCCTTTTAACATAAAAATTTATCTTGGAGTGTTAGAACATATTGAGCTTTTGAAAGTTTAATATGTTTGTTCGTTTTTGAATATATGTTAAACGTTTTGACAATTAAAAAAAATCTGTTAAATAATTAATATTTTAGCACACATTTAATTTCTTTCTTCCTTGCCTTCCAAAAAAGTCTGCATTATAATAACTGAAGAAAGAAAGGAGAAAAAATTCCCTCAAGCAAGTTCAACCTCAAAATAAGGGGAGAAATTAATTTAGAAGTCAAACTACAAAAATCAGCATTTATATTTTCACAGGACTAGTTTCGATGGTTTACCCAACCATCATCCTCAGCTGCAAAAGCGCAAATGAACGAGATAAGATATAATGATTAGATAAGATAAGAAAGCCTGGACAGGAGACAAACTACTGGCACCACCTATTGATGAAACCAGAACTACAACATAATTTCTTTAAAGGCTGAAGGCAAAGATGCTTCTAGAGGCATTTCAAATAAAAAAAAAACTTTCTGTTCTAGTTAACGACCTCAACTCCAATCCATCTTTGCCTTCAGCCTTTAAAGAAATTATGTTTTAGTTCTGGTTTCATCAAAAGATGGCGCCAGTAGCTTGTCTTCTGTCCAGGCTTTCTTATCTAATCATTATATCTTATCTCGTTCATTTGCGCTTTTGCAGCTGAGGGTGACGGTTCAGTAAAACCATCGAAACTAGTCCTGTGAAAATTTGAAAATATAATGCTGATGTTTGTTGTCTGACTTCTATACTAATATTTGTTTGGTGTGTTATTGTATCTTAATTAATTGAGGGGAGAAAATTACACAGTTTTTTTTAGTTTGTTATATTACTAATTAATTTTAACTTACCAAATGAATATATATTCATATTTAACATAAAACTAACAGACATATATAACATAAAAATACAGTTACTTAAAAATGCATCTTCCTTAATGAGCAAACAATTGAAGTAAATCAGTAGTTATGTGTGTACACAAACTATCAAATTTATATCTGTATACATACATAAATATGTAAGGTTAAAAAAAAAAAGGCTAAAGTAGAATTCTAATCTTAACTTGCAAGATTCTTTGAAATCTTTTTTTTAATTTTCTGTTATTTCACTTTTCTATCCTAAAAACAGTAAGTGATTATTACAAATCTCTCTAAATTTTATCACTTCAAAATTAATCCTTGATACAAGGAAACTAGATTAGTGCCTGATACGGGAACTTACTAGCAGAACTAAGATAAACTCTTATTTGGACCTAATATGATTAGTTTTTATTTAAAAGTCCCTATTATATGTAGATCGAAGAGTTGTAGAAAAAGGAATAAAATATCCATATCCTAGTACCATGAATGGGAAGTCATGTCCAGAAAACTATAATTTGCTTTTGTGTGTGAATTCACCACTGGATAAACGGACACAATATGGTTAATTTCTAAAAGTTCTACTACTCTGAGAATAAACTTGGTAAGTTGGAAGCCTGTTTCTTGATCTTTGATGGCAGATCCTTCAATAAAGATTATAGTGAGAGATCATCTAAAAACTGTAAGAGTTCAGCTCAGTTAGAGTAGCTCAGTTTCTGTATGTTATATCACAAGCTAACTGGAAAGAAGTTAGAGGGGCTTTAGCTGGAATCTTCCTTGCATCTATCTTCCTTCCTTTCTATATATAGCAGGACCTACAAGTAAAGCCCACCTTTAATCTGGGACCTTCTGTAAAGTGCTGGAAATTAAAGATGAAACCTATAACTTGCTGAATTGTCTCCTTGGCATTGTATGTAGGTAACTTTTACTTCTCACTTCTTTTTGTAAGTGTAGGTCAAATGATTCCAATCACACTTAAACATTTTTGATGATTAAAGCATCCTAGTTGCCCATAGCTAAAGTAAGCAAATTAGTGGTATTTTCCTGGTTTCTATTTCCCAATTTTCACTTCCAGGTATTGCAACAATTTAACTTGGTATATTTCTTTGCTTTACCTGCAAGGGCGATTTTAACACAGAAAACAATTTCTCAGTACTGCCATCTTTCTTTTTGGTGAACTGCTATACCTTTTTGATGGGAATTCCAATTTTCATGTGTTCTTGTGCGATTTCACTTTCTTCTGTATCTACATCTTACTGTCTTAATCAGAACTTCTGTTTTCATACAGCAGATGTGGTGTTGGAGGTCTGTTCTTAAAAATGTTAATTCAGATTTTCCTTACATTGCATCTGAACTGAAAAATAGCAGTATATAATCTTGGCAGAGATTACCCTCATGCTCAGTAAGAGGGTGTCTCTTAAGTAGTGCTCTTATTTCTTTACAGCTAATTTCTAGTCTATGGCAATATTTTATATTCATTCTTTCTGAGAAAGGTGAAGTTTCACTTATATAACATCACTTTTGTCAACCTGCAGGCATCAATTTAGCAAAGGACTTTTAAAATACTATTGTCCATTTCTATGGCTTTTAAGTTTTACCATTTTTTTGGGGCAAGATCCATGCATCATTTCCCAGCTAAGATTTCATTGGTTTTGAACTGTACGACTTTTCACAGTTTCTGTTGAACTGAGATGTTACCTTTCAGTTCTTCAGTTTTTCGATTTTAAAATTCACGCGTCTGTATCCTTGGATAACTTTGTTTTGAAGGTGCAAAACAATGAGGGCTTTGGCCCATTCTTCAGTAAATTCTATCTCCAGTAATTTCTCCAGGTGTTGGGATTTTGTCATCTGCAGACATTGTACAATCAGTGTGCATTTGATGATTAAGTACTGGCAAAAATCAAATAAAAAGTACTCAGGATTTTTATTTCATAGTTTTCCAAAATATATGACCATTATGCAATTAACTGAAATAAAATAGAAATTTTCAAAACTAATTCTTCCTCCGTATTTCTTATGTTAATGCCACAGATATTTATCCAACCCTCAACCAATCACAATATTAAAAGCTGCAAACTGAAATTTTAACAACCAGTCAAAATAAAGTTAAACCAAAATGGAATTATTCTGAACAAGACCTTATACTGAAGGCCAGACTTTCCTTCTTTTAGCTTTATTGTTTTACTAGCTTGCTGTTATTCTTTTTACAAACTAGAAAATCTAATATAAAATCAGTGTAACTATTCAAATAAAGGCAAGATTTTTGCATCACTGACCTATCTCTCTATATCAAAAAGGTTTTATCAAGATTAAAATGTATTCAACATGCCATGTTTGCATCTAGTTCTTCCTGAATTGGCTGTCTCTGTTAACATCACTGACATTATCAATACCTACAGTTAATCAGAAAGTGACAGAACAGAATCTGTGTGTAATCTCTTCGTCCAGCAAAATATGAATGAGCTTGAATAATTTTACTTTCAACCATCTCTTCAAAATTTTCACTTGTGTAATAAGTTCAATACCTAGGATCCAGATGAAAGAGAAAAGGAAGGGGGTAGAAAGATAAAACTTATTAACATTTAGATATTTTGATTTACAGACGGTGTTTACACATTTTTGTAATGAGTTCGATTTTCTCCATGAATTTAAATATTAATTTTAAAATACAAACGTGACTGGCATCAAATTGGAATAAGGTTTAATTATTGTTTGCACCATTAAAAATATTCTTTTCTTTACAGTGTCACTGAAAAATAAACAATGGATTGAAGGCTATATTTTTGTGCTCTCCAAAGAGAAATACTCTTATTTAATTATTAAAAAATAAATTTAATTATGTGAAAAGCGTGGTTTTAATATCTAAACATAAAATAATGACATAATTAGTATGAAAGGAAAGAAACATCAAAGTTTACATCTGACTGGAGAAAAGGCAAAAAATGCATTACATACAGCTCTTATTAAAGTCACATCTCATATTGTTAAGTAAAAATCCAGCCCCCTAAAGAGCTACTGCAAAATCTTTAAATATCTTTGTAGGAACTGTGAACAAAATTATAAAATCTAATTTAAAACTAATCAAAACAACAACAAAAAAAAAATAGAAACATATAGTTAAAATTGATGAGGCTTAGATACACTGAATGCAATACAAAAAAATCAATTTACTACCGAAAAAGAGTAGAAAAAGACTTAATATGTTGGTTCAGAGAAAACAAAGTTTTTCTAAATGTTTTATGGTTATTACTGGACTCTCTTATAACAGAAAACTTAAAATAAGGAAAGTACAACAAAATGTTCAAATTAATTTAGATTACTATCAGAAATATGTTTTAACACCTATTTTTAAAGAAGAAATTCCATCTCTTTATCCAAATCATCTTCACTTTGTTACGTTCCATCAGGATAAGGCTCTAAGCCATACCTCTAAATCTAGTGCTCTATTTTTTGAAAAAATGAGAAATGAAACCAGAATTGATGTTATTTCCTTTAAATGCATCCCACCCAAGTCCCGTGATGTGTCTCCAATGGATTAATGTGCATCTGGGTTTTGAAAACAAGCTTGGTATAAGCGGCATCCGCAAACATTGGATGGACTCTGGAGTAGTGGAATAAAATCAACCTTGATGTTTTAAGAAAAAGACTTTTATCTTGGAAATCAAGATGCAATATGATATTTTAACAAAAGGGCTATCAGAGTGAACATACTACAAAATAAAATTCTAAGGTTGTTTACATATATTTTTACACTTTGGCTGCCAATGAATGAACGGTTGTCGCTACAGTGCATCTGATCTGCGCAACTGACAGGATATTTAGGAGAAATTACGATTCCAGGTCATAAATTCTTCACGAACTTCATTCCGTGTGCTCTGGTAGACAGTAACTATGTCTCGCATACAGGTGCGCGAGCAATATGCGCACATGTCAGAATTTGAGAGAGGTCGTGTAGTTGGGCTCAGAAGCCCGTTGGCCTTATAGGCGAATAGCTTGACATTTGAGAAGGAACGATGCCACTATTAGATGTTGGCAGGAATGGGTGAACCATGGCTGCACAGAGCGTCAAGAAGGAATCAGTAGGTCTAGAGCAACAACAGAACGTGAAGACCGAGCAATCATCAGAGCGGCACTCACAGCCCCAGATGCATCATTATCACTGATTGTACTTGCAACTGGTGCTTCAGTGACCGCAAGGACCATTCATAGATGGCTCACAGAAAGGGGGCTGAGGTCACAGTGCCCCTTGCGCCAACTACCATTGACCTCTGTACAACATCAAGCCCATTTGCAGTGGTGTAGGGCTTATTCACACTGGAATGTCACTGACTGGAGTAGAATAGTCTTCAGTGATGAGTCCCGCTTTGAACTGAGCACCGATGGCCAGAGAAGGCGAGTCTGGTGACGTCCCGGACAGCAGTGTCATACCAAGCTGACTGTCTTCCGGCAGACAGGCCGACATCCATGGTCTGGGGTGCCATTTCATTTCATAGTAGGACCCTTTTGATTGTCATCTGTCGCAACCTTACAGCACAGCGGTACGTCGACAAAGTTCTAAGGCCCGTTGTGTTGCCCTTCATGTCACGCCACCATGGGCTTACATTTCAGCAAGATAATGCCCGCAACAACACTGCACATGTTTCTATTGCTTGCCTTAGTGATTGCCGAACATTACCTTGGCCAGCAAAGTCGCCGGATCTCTCTCCTATTGAGCACGTTTGGAGCATTATAGACAGGGCCCTCCAACCAACTCAGGATGTTGACGATCTAATGCGCCAATTGGACAGAATTTGGCACAATATCCCTCAGGAGGACATCCGCAACCTCTATCAATCGATGCCAAGCCAAACAACTGCTTGCATAAGGGTGAGAGGTGGACAAATGCATTACTGACTTTTTGACTTAGTGAAGCTCTATCACTTCAATAAATCATCCAATTTTTCTCAAACTGTAATTATTAGTTTTTCTATTATGCACTATAAACTGCATTAATTCAGTGGCAGTGATCATTATAATTAAAATCTAATTTAAGCAAACTCAAATGTCATACTCAATTTGGCAAAGTGGAATAATGATTTGGAGCAAGAACAGCAAAACTGCTAATGCAAACAAATATTATAAAAACAAAAACAATATGAGAGCTTTCCAAACATCTCCAGATAAATCTAATGCAGTGCAAAAATAAATTCATACAAAAAATTACATCTAACACATGATCATTGCAAAAAAATAAAGGCAAATTAAATTTCCCATCTCCTGGTACATGTTCATCAGGTGTTTCATGACCAAGAAATATAAAAGAAAAAGGAAAAATCTGTTTCTGAGTTCACAAATGACCAAATATATAATATTAAATCAGAAAAAATATCAATTAAATTAATATATGCATTTATAAATTAAACCTTTGTGCGCTGGAATCAAAAAGGCACTTTGCTAAAACTGAACTAAAAAAAAATTAAACAACAAACAAACAAAAAGCTCAGATTTTAATGGTTGTTGAAAAGGGTTTGTTAAGGTTTTTCTATGCTTTCGCTGACCTTGCAGTCTACCAGTCTGCTGTTGCACTTACTCCTGCTAACCCATTTTTTTTTTCTTTTTAGCTTTATTATTAAGCATAGTTTTCTTCCTACTTAAACCACATACAATTCAACAGCAAAATTACAAAAATTTTAAAAGCAGCATGTGTTTAGAATTCCTGATAAAGTGTTTAGTGTTGGCATACATTTTTCTATTTTTTCCAGTCTTTTTTCAGTTTATCATATCAATTTGCAGTTTTCTTAGCAAGATGGCTTTAAAACTTTGTCTTGCCTTTTTATTATTAACGCTTTGTGTGTTAAATTTATTAATTAAATATCATGTTCTTGACACTTATGCCATATAAAATTCAGTTGAGTAGCAAAATCATACAACATTTAAAAACAGCATACCTTTATAATTGCCAACAGACAGCTGCAGATAACAATGTGTTAATCCGTAAAGTGTTGCCACTGCTTACTTTCAAATTATTTGATCGTGTTTCAGATCCATTAAAGATCTACAAAATATGAAATATAAAATTCAAAATTCAGGTTTCCAGGTGCACATGCTTGGATGGAGGATTACATTATTCAAAATTTGATGGCCCTGTTACTGTCATTTTTTTCACAGTGCAAGAAACATACCTACATTCATGCAGTTTCTTCATTATTCAATTTCTTTAAAGTAAAACAGAGCAATAATATTTCTTTGCAACAATCTGAAGTAACATATAAGTGACGCAGGCATTTAAAGAGCTACGCCGCCAAATCCCATTTCAAGACTAATAGCCCATTTGGGCTAGCACCCTTCTTGTCTAAAAAACTGAAAGTGATGCTAAAAATTGAAAATGCAGTAAAAAGAATAATTTAGAATTTTATATAAATGTGAATGTAAACAAAAACAGTAACTTTAATTACAGTAAGCAATTTTTATCAGTAGTATATAGCAATCAATAAACAGAAAACTAAAATCATGCATATATATATATATA
>KK121096.1:178410-203593 GCA_000611955.2 Stegodyphus mimosarum
GCAAACTAAGAAAACTTTAAGAATTTTAAAGTAATAGTAGCATTTGAAATAAAAAAAATTGCAAATTAATTTATATATATATATATATATGCGGTATTTTAATGCATAGAAGGAACTCCATACGTTTAATTAGTGGCAGTCAAAGGGCATTTACTGGGTAGTTAGAAAGATGGATGCATAAACCAAAAACTTCCAGATGTGGCCATTTGGAAACATAATTTTACTTCATAAAAATGCACATTAAATCAATATTTTGTAAACAAAATAATTCTAGATAGTAGTTAGCAACTATAATAATTATGTACATGGGTTTTAAGGTAAACAGCAACACAGCATAGCAGCACTGAGGTTTTGCATGGCAGGAGAAGTTCAGAAGAAGAAGAAGTGACGTAATTGCTCATGAAGCAGTATTTATACTAGGCAGATGCATATGTACAACTAAGCTGTGATTGGTTAATTTTAAGTTCTCTTTACCTAGCAGCATTATGTAACAAGGAACGATCTCGAATTTGGGAGAATAGATGAACTTTGGAGGAGAACATAACATTTATAATAGTCAATTGAGGTCACCAGTCATTTCTTAACGTAGCCATCATATTTTCTTACATCTTACATATATATATGTAATAAAAACATATATATATATATATATATATATATGTAATAAAAACAAATTTATAAGTAGTGATGTAGAAACACCAAAATCCTAGATAGCATAGAACGTAGATCCATACTGAAGAGGAAACTTGGCAGCCAAGTAAGATTAAATATTGAGCTTTATTTCAATTGACATTTGCAGCCACAATTTATCTGGCACTTTATTGTGCCTATTCAAGAAAATTTGATACTGTAGTGATAGGAAGAAAGCAGAGCAAAAAAGCACACAAGCAACAACAGAGGTTGAAGTGAAGTACATAATTATCCAGTATGGAGGCTCACCAACAGAAGGTTTTGGTTTAGTTGTTTATTAACAGAAAGTTTCAGTTCTTGGAATTTTGAGTTCTTGTTCCAAATTAGCTACATCATCCGTGATGATTTCTATGTCATACAAGCCATATGACATAGAAATAATGCAGACCAGAAAAGTTATAATGATTTTTAGAATATATAGGAAATACGCAAATTAAAAATGAGGAATTAAGAGGCTATTACTAAATTAAATTTTAAAGCTGATTTACATACCTTTTTACTTACATACACACAGATTTTTATTTACAATTGTATATAAGATTGTTTTAAAAATATATACATAAAATTGTCCTGAAAACCAAGAATCCAAATGAGTAAATCTTCACTTTGTAATATAAATTTCTGATAATCTCAGTTGTTAATGAAGGATACATAGGTTTAAATGAGCGTCGTTTTCTTCTTGAAAATAACTTTGCTAATTGTGTAAACTTCTTACGAGATACTAAAAAGTAATAAGATGACACATTAATTTTTATATTAAAACTTATGATATTAGAATATTTATATGTATAAGAATAATCTAGCAAAATAATACACAACTCGAAAAATACATTCTATTACATACATTTTTTATTTAAAATGTACACATATAGTACCAGTGAATGGTTCAACTTTTGCAGGAAGCATAAATAACTTTAGTAACTGTCTGATGGGAAGAGCAATACAAAAAACTTCATATGTTTTTAACAATATAATTATTTAAAACTTATCTTTTTATTCCTCTCTCATAAAAAGAAAAAAGAATGAACTGTATATACCTTTTACACAAGCATCAGATAAGTAAGGGCATGTCAATAAGAAAAATAATGACAATACTATCTCCAAATAAAAATATTAAAGCAACAAAACAAGATTAAAAAAACACTACCATATAGACTTGAAAAGAATATTTGAAATTAATGATTTCCATATGTTGAACACTAAGAATGAGAAAACATATCATTCAGATGTTGTCAATATGAAGATGATTAATTTTTTAATACAGAAGAATGTTACTAAACTGACCTGAGATACCTTGAAAGTGATCAGAAATAGATTGTTCACATCATAAAAAATTCGAACTTGTATACATACGCTCCCCACTCCATGAATATTTGCAGATAGGAACAAACTTGTTCTCAAAAAATTAAAAGGTATTGAAAAAAAAGAAAATAAACATGTGTGCATATACTGTGCTACTATCTTATTTATGACAAAAGATAAAAAAACCCTGTTTAGACAAGTTTATATATTTGTTTTCTTAAGACACTTTAGAAATCAGTGTTGCTGGCCGTCCATCTAAGAGCCATCTTCTTCCACCACTCATAGAGCCAGCTCGTCATAACTGCCCCCTTTACTTGTTGATGAGTCTGCTGAGGTTGTAAGATGGTAAAATCTTGACTCATTCCCATCCAAGTAAAAGTCTGCTAGACTCATCTTTACCTCATCCATGGCTCAGAGATGACAATCAGAGGTACATAGTGTACAGTAAAGCAATTCATTTATTTATTTATATATTTTTTATTTACAATATAGTGCATTTAGAATGAATTATTAATTTATTTTAGTATTTATACCTGTTTATTTGATAGAAATTATAGTTCTTATCTCACAGATATTGTTACGAGGCATGCATAACCAACCTAGAAACATTTATGAAAAAATTCATGGTACGGACAGCGTTCTGAAAGTAACTTGTTCGCAAGGTGGGAAGTATCTATATAGTTTTTTGCTGATTCATAATTATGTACTAATTAAATTCTTTTGGTTCATTATGACTGAGAGTAAATTGCTGGGGAAAAAAAGTTGCTCTTAGAATATAGACTTGGACATCTAAGGAATAGTTCAGAGCTATATCATTCATTTTTCAGAGCTTGAAATCTTACAATTACTCTTACTCATCTGAAACAATTACTGTGAAGTTATAAGATGCCCAAAAAAATTTTTTTTTCCAGTTCATTCACGGTCTGCAACAGTGTCTCTCAGTCTTTATATTATAGCTAGGTTAAGAACATCAGAAAACATGTCTATTTTTTTTTATCTTGATATATATCTATATCAAAATAACTTCACAATAATTTGAATACAATTTCTAAGTTCTGTACACAGAAATTTTTTAATTCACTTGAAAAAAGTCAAAATAAGATTAAAAAATTATTGTACTAATATTTGCACATATAAAGCTGTTTATAAAACAAATGTATAATAATATATCTATGATTTTATATAATAATGAAAAAATACAATGGAAAAAAGTTCAAAATCTAATCCAATAATGTCTGAAAAGCTGCAACAACTGGAGCTAATATAAAAAAATAAAAATTAAATTAAATTAAAATTTTAAATCAAGTTATTTGAGGTTTAAAATTTTAATTTGTAAATTAGTGTCACTGTCAGTTCAAAAACACATCAATCCATTTACCACTTTCATTACACCAACTCCCTGACAACAATGTGTGGAAAGATGCAGATTCTTTTTATTTCATTTCTGGTTCAAACACTTTTTTATACAGTTGTTCACTATGGATCTCAATGCATGTTAAAAATTTCTAATGTAGGGATTATGGTCCACCATAATGGTCTGATGAGAAAGTAAAAATTAAGAAGCTATTTAAAGTGTGCATGAATGCTTATTTCTCTGAAGCTACAAATGTTACAATCAACCTAAATACATCATTAAATAGATAAAAGAGCACATTTGCAAACACACTCACACATACTGATGTGGAATGAATTTTGATGAAGGTTTTTTTTCTTTCTTTTTTTAAACGGCAGGCATTAGCCATTTTAGGCTTTGGCCACTACCGAGGTCAGAAGCAGTGGTCATTTTATCATAAAGGCATCTAATAGGCAGCCACTGTTAGCTCCTATGAAGGGACAAACAATTTACATCCATGCCTTCTCTGGGATTCGAACCAAGGCCCTTTGGGACAGTAATAACAGTCACTATCCATTTCCTCATCAGGGCACTAATTTTGGTGAAGTAAAACCTCCGTGCTCATGTGCGACAACATGCAAGGGACAAGGTCGTCTGGTAGACAGTCAGTGTGTTCGGGCAGTGTTTGCTGTATTTTATTTTATTTTGCCAAGATAGTGGTGTTGCGATTTATAGAAATTTGATGAGCATAGCAGACTGCATACCAGCAGAATTACTCCTGAGCAAAGTAACGGAATAAAAGATTCTGGAGTAGGTGATATTTGTATGGTTGATGTAATTATTAATGAACAGTCAAGATTTACTCTAGTTATCAGTATATATCCATCCAACTGTTAATTCAGCAGATTTGAAGATGTTCTCATTTAGTATATTTATGAAATAGTCTGAGACTACTTTACTGATCAATGAAGAGTTGACTACAGACGTAGATGCTCCTATTACAGTGGAACCTCGAGATACGAGTACCTCTACATACAAGAAATTTGAGATACAAAGAAAGTATGATAAAAAAATTACTCTCTAAATGCGAACATTGACTCGAATAATGAGCAATGAGCCAACCCGTTGGTATGCATGGCCCCATTTCCAAATCCGGCTCGACGAATCCCCTCATCAGATCACTCAAGTGTCCTTTGATCTACGTGTTTGTGCACTTTCACATTTAACATGAAAATAATTATTTCACGATGCCTCCCCAGAAGACTGTTGCCTCAGATAGTGCTGCAAAGGAAACGAAGCCATAGAAATAAATCATAGATAAGCATAAACATGGTGTAAGAGTGAGACTGAATTAGCGAAGACTTATGGCCATTCGACATCGATGATCGGCACTATTCAGAAGAAGAAGGAAGAAATTAAGATACTTGATGCAGCCAAAGGAGTTAAAGTTACGTCTAAAACTCCTAGAAGATGTTGAGAAGCCATTGTTGGTGGGATTAACAAGAAGCACTTACAAGGTGATTCGGTGTCGGAAGCTATCATTTGTGCTAAGGCTAAGAATTTGTACTTGGACTTTCTTTGGAAAACACAAGGTATTCTGCACACACACATAAAAAAAAAATAAATAAAAAATAAAAGGGGGGCACAGTTCTATATCTCCCGTTCTACTGGGCCATTTGATGAAATTCAAATTGCGTTTTTTCATGTCTCGAAAGCCTGACTTAGGATATATATCACATTTATATATAACAATCCTCTAATATACGTATTTTGAAACAAAACTGGTCTTTTCCTGAAATGACATGCCAATTTTTTTCCATATTTCGATTCTACGACTCAAATTATGCCTAAATATTAAATTTTGTAAAATTTGGTGCGAAATGTACGAAGAAATGCAAAAATTTGTCTTTGTGTACTTTTTTCAGTTTTCACCAATAATAATTTACTTGGCGAACTTCTTAATTTATAGCAACCTCTTTTCTGTTTCTTTTTTTCATTGCATACGAGAGGGAAAAAAAGTTATTGTTCATACTTTTAAATAATTTTAACAAAGTGCGTAAATCACATTTGTGTTATTATTGCTTTTAAGAAATATGCCAAATTTCAAAGTGCGCAAATATATACATTTACGTATATCTTAGGAAATTTTGAATAAAAAACTCTAATTTTATGCAGGTATGCTTAATACATCTACTTTAAGATGATGGCAAAATTTTTTTCACAAAATTTATATATATATTATTTAAAAATATAAATTTTAAAATAAATCATAAAAAAAGATGGGATTTTATTTGGAATGAACCTACATTTTGAAATGTGAAAGAAGGAATCATGTAAGTTTAATAAAAAAAAAGATATTAATAAATCTATATCATATTCAATTAACACTGAAGAGCTAAAATTATGAGAGCTAATTTTTAAAAAACTACCCGCGGGATTTTTACAAAATTTGGTACTTTGGCATAATTTGAATCGTAGAATCGAAATATGGAAAAAATTGGCATATCATTTCAGAAAAAGTCCGATTTTGTGTCAAGATACCTACCCATATTAGAACAATGCTATATATAAATCTAATACATAACCTAAGTCATGCTTTCGAGACACGAAAAATGCAATTTGAATTTTGTCAACTGGCCCAGGAGAACTAGAAATATAGAACTGTCCCTTTTCTTTTTCTTTTTTTTTTTTGCGCAGTGTACATCGACTGAGGATGAGATGTCATTTAAGGCCAGCCGTGAATGGTTCAAAAATGTTAAAAGAGAACTGCTGTTCACAGTACTGTGCGACATGGAGAGGCTGTGAGCTTCAATACAGCTGCTGCTGATAAAGTTCGGCCAGAGTTCCTACAATATATTACTAGCAAGGGCTTTCTTTCCCAGCATGTATTTAATTGTGATGAAACAGGTCCTTTTTTGGAAGAAAATGCCTAAGAGAACCTACATCGTGCAAGAGGAGAAATTTTTGCCTGGCCACAAGCCAATGAAAGATAGGCTTATCCTCTTGTTTTGTGCCAATGCAAGTGGAGATTGTAAAATCAAGTTGTTGCTCGTCTACCAATAAAAAAATCCATGAGTTTTCAAGAGGAGGAAGGTGCAGAAAAACCAATTGAATGTGATGTGGTTGGCCAATAGCAAAGTCTGGGTAACATGGCAATTTTTCATTGAGTGGGTCAATGAAATTTTTGGTCACATCAGTGAAGAAATACCTTCATGAAAATATGTTGCCACTCAAGGCCTTTCTCGTTCTTGCACATCCTCCAGGGCTAGAAGATGATTTGCTGGATGAATTTCAGTTCATAAAAGTCAAGCTTCTTCCTGGAAACACTACTTCACTTTTCAAGCCTATGGACCAGGAAGGTTATTTCAAACTTCAAGAAGCTGTACACAAAGACCTTGTTGAAGTGACTGCAAATATACGCCTGACTCTCAGAGAATTTTGGAAGGATCACTTCAACATCCTAAATTGTTTAAATCTCATTGATAAAGCTTGGAAAGAAGTCTCTGAGAACCATGTATTTAGCATGGTAAAAACTGTGGCCTCAGAGTATTACTGACTTAGGTTTTGATCCTCAACTTGCGGACAACGCAGTGCAGCTAGTCGAAGAACTTGTACATCTGGGGAAAAGTATGGGTTTGGATGTGGATGACGTTGATCTGGATGAGTTAGTGGAGGAACCTAGTGAAGAACTTACAATAGACAAACTTAAAGAACTTCACAAGGAGCAGCAGCAAGAGGTTGTAGAACTGCTTTCATTAGGGGAGGAGGAAACAGGAGACGAGGCCCTCTCTTCCAGTAAGATAAAAGAAGTTTTGGCAAAGTGGGAAGAAGTGAAAACTTTCTTTCAAGAAAATCACCCTAATAAAGCAGTGTGCAAGCACACCATGAACTTGTGTAATGACAATGTAGTGTCACATTTTAGAGGCATCTTAAAAAGGATACAGAAGCAAGTGTTATTAGGCAAATTTTTGCTAAAGCAACCTGCAACTAAAAGAAGGTTAAGAGATTTTGACCCAGAACTTGCTTCCAGTGGGTTAAGATTCCCAAGAAGACAGAGCCTTCCTGAATCAGATGGCGACTCTCCATCCCCACAGTAACCCATTTCGTCTTCCCCACATTCCTATCGCCAGTCAGGACTCTTCATAAAGGTAAACTACAGTTATATTATTTACCAGTTATTTATTAGAAATATTGATTTTTATGTTGATATTTTTGGGGGTGTGGAACAGATTAACCATTATTTTCAATAGGGAAGTTCGTTTCTAGATATGAGAAATTCACTATACGAATTAAACTTGTATCTTGAGGTTCCACCGAGATTTCAATGTAACACATCAAATAAAATGAAAAGACATTTGATTTTATGAAACATCATTTTAATCTCAATATGGCACCAAGTACACTTGGCAATTCATTTATAGATTTAACATTTACTAGGAATATAACTAACTGCAGGCAACTTAAATTAAGTATCTTATTTCTCACATCATTGACTACTTTTACATATGGCATTTTGAATGAATAAATGTAATAAATAAATTAAAAAAAATATAAACAAAATATATGTGTGTATAAAATCTTTTGCCTGTTTTATTTGTTCTATATCATCCTCATTAGTAATCTTATCATTAAACACCAGTGGCTTTCTAAACTAAAAGAAAGAGCCTACCACCAATTTTTTTCTTTCATCATGATGTCTGATATGTATACAAACAGTTATTTATTTTTATTTTATTTTTTATGGCTCAACATGGATGGAATATATAATGGAAATAAATGTTTTACTTTTATTTTTCAAGTATGACTTTGATTAAACATACATTAATCAAACAATCTATAAATATTTTTTTTTACAATTTTATTATGCCTCTATAAATGATTAAAAAATTATTTCTTGAGGGCATTTTCATTTTTAAATATTTTAGACATTTTTAGCATTTCATCATATAACTGATTTCATATTTATTATAAGAAATATTTAAGCTTCGAAATAAAGGATAAACTAGTTATCACACCAACCATTTATTATATACATCAAAACAATAATTTTTAATCCTTTTAATCACTCTTTAGGTTACTCAATTTAATATTATTTCAAGTTATTGGCTTGCTTATAAAAATTTAACAGGAAGGAGGGTCAAAGGCATGATATCTATAAATAAGGAGCTAATAATTAAGATAAAATATCACACTGAACAAGTATTAATTTAGAATTCAAACAACAAAAATCAGCGTTAATTTGGAAATTTTCACAGGACTAGTTTTGACGGTTCGGTAAAACCACTGAAACTAGTAATTTGTAAATTTGCAAATATAAATCTCATTTTTGTTGCTTGAATTCTAAATTAAGGAGCTAATAGCTAGAGAGACATGAATCATATTTAATAGATGTCATAAATAAATAAAATTTTAATTGAGACATTAATAATTTATGCAGCATCACCTTTTCCCATATTCTTTATTTTTTCCCTAAATGCAGCATCTGTCTCTTCTGGAGGTGCACTGTTGCAGTAAGGAAAATTAGCATCTAAGTCATCAGCTGCATCACCTTCTGCTTCATCTTCCTGAGATGATACATCTGAGGAAGCTAGGAAAGAAAGAGATAATTAATTTTTTAAATGCAAAACAACATATAAAGTTTTAAATTATCAAAATGATTTACTTCATAAAATAACTGTAATAAATACGTGTTGTTATCCATACCAAACTATCCTTTTTATGAAATTGAAAACAGATAGTTTTTGAGTGTTTGTGATGACAGAAGAGGCATTTGTTTTCTAATTAAACTAAACTCAGTGAAGCAACAGCCCCAGTGGGCCACGGTCTGTAGTGCCCTTTTTCTGCTTTCTTGGCCTTTGGGCCCTGGAGTGCATCAGTATATGCCCTGGACAAGTGCTCAGCTTGTCGCAGGAAGCCCAGTGTTTAGTCACCAAGCGAAAACTTGGTACTCATTTTATCGACCTACTTAAGAGATGAAAGGCTGAGTCAACATTGCCCAGCACAGGTATCAAACCCCGGACCTGTGGTGCAGTTGTGCGAAGCACTAGCCATTTCGCCACCGGGCTCTCTTGTTTTCTGATTACATACACTAATTCTATGCCCTTGAAACAAACAATGAAAACAATTTCCCTTCCTTTGTTAATTAATCTCTTTTAGAAAGAGGCTTCAGAGACATGTTGGAGCATTAGTATCAACACTAATACTCCCACATGTGTCTCAGTCATGGTCTTGTTTACAGAATAAGCACTTTGAACTGACACCAGTTAATAACTCTAGAGTGGTATACTTTACTTAACATTGTTTTGATTTTTCAGAGTTTTGGTTTTAGGGTAAACAATTTTCATAATCTGTTCTAATGTTACTTTTTTTCCTGATTGGAGAAAAGTCTCTGCTAAGTATTTCATCCTTCAAAAAAAAAAAAAAAAATCTAGTAAACCTTTTAGATCCCAGTTTTTAGATTTAGTTGATCTACTATATTCTAATGTAAGATCTGCAAGTATAATTTTCAAAAGAAATGGTGTAAGCAGGTTTTCATATGAATTTGAATCTATATGCAATGCTTCTAAATTTCTGATCTGGATCTCAGCATGATAAAATAGCTTTCTTAAACTAAAAATGTAACTGGAATTCTTAACTGGGGTGATACTTAACAACAGTCCTAAATGAGAATTAATTAGAAGATAATTTTATCCATACCTAAACTGCAAAAATTCTACAGCTGCAACATTATTTTCTTCTTTTAATGCTAAACTGAAAATAGTTTTGGCAGCACCTCCACAGAAATTTCATAAACTGCAAAAATTCTACAGCTGCAACATTATTTTCTTCTTTTAATGCTAAACTGAAAATAGTTTTGGCAGCACCTCCACAGAAATTTCATAAATAAATCAATTTTTCAACTTTACTCAAATTAGGATTTTTATTGATAGTAATTTCAAACTGCCCATACTCAAATTAGGAATTTTATCAATAGCAGTTTGAAACTGGCAAACACTTTATCCATACCTAAACTGCAAAAATTCTACAGCTACAACATTATTTTCTTCTTTTAATGCTAAACTGAAAATAGTTTTGGCAGCACCTCCAGAGAAATTTCATAAACTGCAAAAATTCTACAGCTGCAACATTATTTTCTTCTTTTAATGCTAAACTGAAAATAGTTTTGGCAGCACCTCCACAGAAATTTCATAAATAAATCAATTTTTCAACTTTACTCAAATTAGGATTTTTATTGATAGTAATTTCAAACTGCCCATACTCAAATTAGGAATTTTATCAATAGCAGTTTGAAACTGGCAAATGAATTCTAACCACTGTGAGGAATTGCCGAAAAATTTATTTATTGTTAATTTGGCAATGTGATTAAAAGCATTTCATATTTTGAAAAAGTGATTGGGTAGGGTTTAAGACAGTGCTGTTTATAATCTGACTCGCACCAGAAACGCTGTTTACTTTGAAATTTAATTCTTTATTTTTTCACTCAATCTACATTTATATTCTATTAAATTATCTAATCATTCTTCACTATTAATTACTTCATTCAGCATCTTTTTCATCATTTAAGTTCAATATTCCATCATTAGTCAATTTCATATTATTCATTTTTTCAGTCAATTGTGACACAAGAATTTTCAAAGCTTTCAATCATTTTTATTCATATTATCATCAATATTTTTAACTAGTTATTGTGCCTTTTGGAGCAGATCTCTTATTTTTCAATTTATCAATATCCATCTAACAAAACTTACCTTTTTTTTCACCCCAGGTATCCAAAGTAAAGAGGATCCCAGCAATTTTAATTAATCCAATGCGAAGAGACGACAGAATCAGTTTGAGATTTATTATTAAGTTTTTAAATTATTAATATTTTAAAACACAAATACATCAAACTGAAAATGCCTCTGCTCTACCCAGCCGATATGAACCCTGATGCAAATGATCAACATAAAAAAGTTTAAAATAGAAGATGTTTAATATTTATATTCACATACATTGGTGATTCAGTTTAAATTCAATCAAAGGGGGAAGAAGATGAATCAATGTGGTGAGAAGTCTGCAAGAAGGAAAAAAGGCACGCCACATTTACGCAGGATGCTAATGCCATCTAATGATAATCAAAATAATTTCCACAAGTTCCTTACAGATATTTGGATCTAAGCCATTAATTTGTATTTTCATACTCTTTAGCAGTGCAAAACTGAAACTTTTTGAGATAATTTCTGAACTAGTTTTTTGCAAGTGCTCAAAGTTCATTTCACTTCTGAAAAGTTTTATTAATAATCAAATTTGTCACTATGAAATTCATATACCCAATGATCAATACTAAATGAGACTGCAATCAGTCAGTTTTTCACATTGTGAGTTAAATTTCTACCCATTTGCTGAATCTACTTTATTGAAAATCTGTAATTTGTTTAATGAATATTTATAAGCAGATCTTTAGATCAAGTAGACAAACTAGAAGATTGAATGGGTCATCTGGAAAGTTCTGTGGTTTTTCAAATGGAAGTATGTTTTCTTCTAATTATTTTGTTACTGCTAATAAAGAGTCTCTTTGACTGACGCAGATGTTTAAGTATGGTATTTTCTGCTCAGGTTGCATGATTCTGGCATAGTGTGTCACACATTTGTTTCCACGCAGTACTAATAATTGAGAGCCTAAAAGTTAATTTTCATTATACTGTGCTCTTTAATATTAAAAAAGGCCCACCAAATCAGATAAAAAATTCAGAAAAATACTGTTCCCAAAAAGCTGTTTTAAAAGCTGAAACTGAAGCAAAGTGCATGGAACTGACCAGTTATTAAAGTGTTGTCTCCTATTATGCTTCGCTCCACATTTTGATGAATATTTGATAAAGACTTACTGTATGGCTGGAATGTTTTGTGACATCCCTCCATATTCACCAGATCTTGCTCCCTTGGATTTTCATTTCTTTAAGTTTTTTCAAAACTCTTTAAATGGCCTAAAGTTTACTTCTTTGGAGATTGTCAAACAAAACTTCAAAAGCTTCTTTATGAATAAACCTAATTTTTTTAAAAGAATTTTTTAGTTGCTGATGAGATGGCAAAAAAATCACTGAACTAAATAGTGCTTATGCAATTCAATGAAACTTCCTTACATTTTCTTTACTTCTTGATTAAAAACTGCAATAAAAAAACTGCAGAACTTACTGGATGACCCAATATATTTTACAACTGCGATTGTAATCTATGTAAATACACTTTAGACTCTGTTGAACGAAATGTCTCCCAAGTTAAATGAAAATACAGCTTGCACTTACTAATTTATGTTAACTAAAAAATTTGCTAATTACAATTATATTAAGTGAAAGATTTCCCTATTTTCTTATGAGAGAGAGAGAAAAACTAATTAATAAAGCTAATAACTACAGCAGAGTTGGTTTGGTTTATTTGATTATGGCAAAGAATTTGAGGGCTGAAGAGAAGGGATGCCTTTGTGGAGGACTTTCTATGGAAAATCGATCCACACACCTATTTCACATACAGAAAACAATGAAAATGCTCATGTAGACAGGGCATTTGCCAGGATCTGAACCATGGACCAAACTACTAGAGGTCAGAGACTTTACTGTTTGGCCGCTGCTGTGTCATGCTACAGCAAAGTACAAGAAAAACTCAACATTCTGTATAACTAAACAATCATTTCCTTTAATCCTTAAATGATTTTTATCGTTCAATCAGAATATTATCTTCAAAATAATGTGATGAGTTATTACTAGTTCAACTAATAATTTCTAATGTCCCTATGTGACATAAGTAATAAATCCTAATTATTGTTTTATTTAATTATAATATATATTTAGGTGCATGAATGTCTGTATATTTTCCTATTCTGTTCAAAGCTTTGTTATATTATTCTAATTTTGCAATTTTTCCTCTCTTTTGCTTTAAAACACCATTTCTTTGAACATTTAACATAATTGATAACAGGTTTTCTTCTTTTCATAGAAATTCAAATTTAGCTTATTCTTCCACTCAGTAAGAAACAAAGTTGCTGAAGAAAGTTGGGTAGCCACTGTCAGTTGAAACTCACATTTTTCTGTTGCTAGGCATTAGCAGGCTTGCTTGAAGATTTATAGCAGTACCTTATTGTAAATTAAACTTTCAGTTCATTCTAGCTTTTCAGTTTGTATCCAGGCTTATAAGTGTTATACACAGCCACCATGAACACTTATAAGTGTTATACACAGCCACCATGAACACTTATAAGTGTTATACACAGCCATACACAGCCACCATGAACACTTATAAGTGTTATACACAGCCACCATGAACACAACACTTATAAGTGTTGTGTTCATGGTGGCTGTGTTAGTAAACATATTGAACGAAATGAAAATAAAATAAATTAACCTGACAAGAGAAATGAAATTGGATGCCTTAAATAGAATGGACACAGGGAAAAGTATTAATAAAATTGGCACAGGTTTATCGTGTTGAGTGAAATATTAAGAGTTGTTACCAACGCATCCCTTTTGCAAAACTTGACATTTCATGTCACCTTCTCAGCCCACTCTAGGTATGCAGGACTCTACAGTAACTGCTATTTAGCATTTCTTAAAATTATAATTTAAGTATATACTCGTAATAAGTCAAATGGTAGCACTGTATGAATAATATTAACAACAGCATAAGCATCAAGCAATAGATATCATTTATCAAAGTAAAACATATATTAAATGGAAATAATATTAAAACTTTTAGCAGAAAGTAAAGCAATGGAATTTACCTCGCTCTAATGTAGAAAGAAATTCTTTATTATCTTTTAATTCTTGGAAAAATTCTTCATTTTGTAGAAAAAGTGCAATTCTTTCATCTTCTAAATACTGCACAAGTTCTGGATCTTTAACATTTGTATTATCATGCCGTTTTCTTTCATTCTCTTGAATACGTTGTTGAAGAATAGTTGAACTTAAAATAGTAACTTTCTGAAACATAATATTGTAACACAATAATTTTCAGCACATTAAGTTCCTCACAGGCATTATATAAGTTGGTACTTATGTAATATCACAACCACTTTAAGTAGAAGTTAAAAAATTTTCAGAATATGTCAAACTCTGGCAACTAAGTGCATAATCATGCTAATAACAACCCTTTAGTCAAGCAGTGTAACAATTTTCATAAGTATTCATTTTTCTATGTTCCAAGTTCCAAAGATAAATAGTGATATTTTTGGCTTTAAACTCAATTTTAAAATGTCTGCTTGCAAACTGCCACAAATGCAAAAAACAGCGGTAAAATTTTTCAGGAATAAATTACTTTGTAAAAAAATCACTAAAGAGAAAAATGAAAAGATAAATTTGATCGATAGCTGGCATGCAATGCCAAGTGTGTGCAATTCTTTGACTTTTTTTAACAAAAACATATCACAATGCACATAGCATGGACAATGAATAAATTACAAAAGGATTTCAAGAAAAATGTGTTTTATTTTTTTAATCTATCATATAATCTTTACTTAATAATTAAAATTTGTATTTTAGTGCTAATTTTTTGTTTGTTTTGCTTGTTTTATACTGATAATGTTTGCTGGCCTATGATAAACATGGATAATTTGGAAATCTTTTATATATATATAAAAAAAAAAAAATTGTGAGCATTGCTCACTTGCACCCGAAAAGTAAAAAATCACTAAATTGCACCAAGATGGTTGCATCAATATGCAAGTAGCAATAAATTTTATTAGGTACTTTCTGATTATCTGCAACTGCCTCAAACAAACTTGTTGGTGACCACAGAGAACATTTACAAACTCGCTAGTAATTACTGTTTCCCATCTATACATATACTGGGTGCGTCATAAATTCATGCAAAGTTCAAAAATTCGTAATAAAAGAAGGAATGCACAGAAAAATTTTCTGTTTGCGTCAATATGGTCAGAAAGAAATTGGATTTTTTTCCATGTAAAAAAAAGTTTCCAAAAGTAACCGACAGAGGGCACTCACATGTCATGCTGAGATGTTTTATGCAAATCAGGCTATCAGTAATACATCTGGCTGAAAACAGATCCATCATTCAAAGCCAGCAGCATGCTTTCTTTACCAGATCGGACATTGGTGGTTAAATTGTTCTCAAGAATGGTGAATCCACAACTGTTTACATTGCGAAAGCTTCACAAGGAGAAAGGACATTTCATTAAATGGGATACGGAATTTAGTACAACGTTTTGAGGAAACGGAGAGTTTCGAGGATCATCAATGAAGTGGCAGACCACCCTTGAGAGCGGAACATGTCCATGTGGTACAAAGTGTCATGAAAGATATGGCAGCTGAGACATCAACGGGGAGTAGCAGTGCTCGTAAAACTAAGAGAAAAACGGGGATTCCGGAAGCGTTGATTCGACGTATTCTGCACAGAATGTTGGATCTGTATCCGTACAAAATCCAGCAACTTCACCAGTTATTACCAGCAGATACAGATGCAAGACAAAAGTTTGTTACAGGGGCACTGGCACAAATGGAACATAACCCACAATGGTTGCTGAACGTCATGTGGACGAACGAAGCCCACTTTTCACTGCATGGTGACGTCAATACACAAAACAGCCGTATTTGGGCAACATCAAACCCTCGTGAGTACCAGAGCCAGCCACTGCATTTTCCTCATGTGACTGTTTGGTGTGGTTTCACCATTTCTTTTATTTTGGGCCCTTTCTTTTTTGAAGAACCCTATCCTGCATCCGGAGTGAAAACCTGTAGAATCACTGCAGCATGGTATCTTATGCTTTTGCGTGACCACGTTGTGCCTGCATTGCAGGAAAGACATGCATTATCTGTTTTCACCTTCATGCAGGATGGTTCTCCGCCCCACAGTGCATGCGATGTCAAGACATTCCTGTTGTAATTTTTCACCAAAGACCGAGTGATAAGTTGTGGTTGTAAGATTCAGTGGTTCTAAAGATCACCAGACTTGATCCCGTCAGATTTTTGGTTGTGGGGATACTTAGAGTCTCGCATGTACCAGGGCTCCCCAATCACACTAGTGGAACTGATAAATGCCATTCGACTGCCCGTCGCTGCCACCGATGGTGACATGCTACACTCCGCTGTAATGGGCGTAGTGACGTGCCTCACTTTCCTATTACCTTGTGGTGGTGGTAATGTTGAACATCTGTTATTATAAAATAAATGCATAGTGTCATGTTATTGTGATCTGTTTGATTGTTTGTTTATTTGAATTAAACGTCTCAGTATGACGTGTGAGTGCCCTCTGTCTGACAATATTGGCACAAACAGACAATTTTTCAGTGCATTCCTTCTTTTATAACGAATTTTTGACCTTTGCACGAATTTATGATGCACCTGGTATATATAATAATTATTAATATATTTTTATATATATTTATATTAATATATTAAGACTATTCTTTACCCAGCACAACGATGAAAAAAACTGAGATGGTTAAGCATCACTTAACTTTTTCCCAGTTATTTATGCTTACCTGCAAATAAATTAATGTAAATAATTAAGAAATTAAAGCAATACATAACCTATTTTATAAGTAAGACATATTTATTATTTAGAAATGAATTATATGAAAAATAACTTTAATGATAATACAGCTGCTTCTATTTTTGTGAAATATACATGAAGCAAGACTAATAATTAAAAGTCTCTATATGTGCTTATATTTAAATTTTATTTAACAAACAATACAATATAACAAGGCTTCCAAATGCAAAACAACTAAATATTATTACATAAATATCAAATTACTATTATTACTACTTAATTCTAAAACACATGTGATATGCTATGAATGAAACTTTCTCTATAGAAGAAGAAAGCAGATAGTTCTTTTTATTCCAGGTAACATGTATTAAGGAAATAAAGAAGGATTAAATATCAATCAAAACTTCTATAGTTTTGAGTTGAGTTGTTTCTATATCAAAGTCTTATCTACTCCACTGCAGTCAGAATACACATAATTTAAAATGCTGTATAAATTTAATGCATACCTTAGAGTTTGTCCTAGCACCTGCTATTCCACTGATTTTAAGAAATGTTGGAGGAAGTTCTCCTAAAAGAGGTGGATTCCATTCTTTTATTGTTTTCAAGGCCACATCTGTTCCATGGGCAAAAGAAGTTTCATCTGCAGTTGTAGCACCATCAGGAGATTCTTCTGTGGAGATATTAATTTATTTATACACAGCGAACTATTTTTCTCTTATTTATTATTATTTAACATGTTACTGGTCATTTACTATTACTTTAATAAATTATTCAATGTATAATAATTTTATAATAAATGCTTAATTAATTAATAATATAATAAATAAATAAATAATTAACTATAATAATAATTTTTTAATCAAATATTTTATTTAAAGATAAAAAAATTGTTTATTAAATTAGGTAAAACAATCCATACATGAGAACAGGGATAAAGTCATGGAATTACTAGGACTGCAGCATCTTTAAACATTGCTATTACTTTATCTTACATCATAAATTTTGCAAGAATTTTTAGTTAAAATGTACATTCAAACTTAAAAAAATGAACAATAATTGAGAATAATTTATCGATTATTTGGATACATTATCATCTTCCATTTCTTACATTTATCAAAATATACTGTGTCCATAAACGTCCTTATCTAGCTTTATTTTCGAAACTGTTGTTGTAGACATATACCAGATGGCCATAATTAAATTGACAGTGCTCACAGTGTTCTGTAGCGCGATCTATTTGTGAGAATGATGCCATATTTTCTAGGAAGATTAAACAAGACGGGGGACGAAGGATTCCGCGAAAAAAAAATAGTTCCAAAAGTCACCGCTAGGGGAATATTTGGCGCTGTGTAATAGAAAATAGAGTGTTAACAAATACAAATCAATACGAAAATTACCTTTTATTTTGCATTCAAATGAGGTTCAATGTGGCTGCCGTTGTTGTGGACCACATATTGCATTCTGTGCACAGTATGCACAACAGCAGAAAGTAACATGTCTGCAGGAATCTCCCGTACAGTCTGTGATATGTTATCTTTCAACGTAGCCAGGTCCTGGATCACTCCTTGATAGACCTTGGACCCCATAGCCAGAAGTCGCATGGGGTAAGAACAGGCGGCCGAGGTGGCCATGCAGTTGGAAAGTAGCGGCTAATGACTCTTACTGTTGTGAATTTCTGTCGTAGCATCTGCTGCACACGTACAGCAACGTGTGGAGGGGCTCCATCTTGCATGAAAATCATTTCCCCCAGACACTGTCTTTGTTGAAGTGCCGGAATGACAAAGCTGTTCAACATGTGCAATATTTCTCTCGGGTAACAGAACAGGTTTCCGGTCCTGTCGGTGTAATGTTCTCATAGAAGAATGGACCTACGATAAATTCCGCTGTGAACCCACATCAAACAGTTACTTTTGGTGAATGTAAGGGAATTGCTGTGACTGCATGTGGTGATTTGTCATTCCAAATTCGACAGTTCTGGGTATTCACAGTTCCATTCAGGTAAAAGTGGGCCTCGTCTCCCCATAAGATTTTCAACGGCCAAGCAGCATCCACCTCCATTCTGGCAAGAAAGGTGAGAGCAAAAGTCAATCGCTTATCATGGTCGGGGTACAGTAACTCCTGAACACGGCTGATCTTGTACGGATAGAAGTTGATAATCTTTCGTAAGATTTTCCATACCGTACTGTAAGGCATATCCATAACCACGAGCGCTAGAAGTGGCAGCAACATTGTCTGGTCCTCTGTCGACAATCGCCGTGGCAACTGCTTCGATTGTATCCAGTGGTACAGGTTTTCATCCTCTGCCCGACTGAACCTTCAAAGAACCTGCTTTCTCAAACGTCACAACCATTGCTTTTAGACCATTAACTGACACAAGACCATTACCTTTACGCATTTTTTTGTGCGTTCTAAAAGCACGAAGAGCGGCTGACGTGTTACACTGGTTGAGGTAAAAGAATTTGACAAGTAACGCACGCTCGACTAAAGAAGGAGACATTGCACATAAGCTTTCAATCCGATTGATTTGAAACGTAACACATTGCCTTCTAAAACCTAAGCAGCTGGCACTGCGCCAATGGATGTAACGTGAAATTTGAATAAAGAACTTCTTCTTCTGTTCAGCGTACCTGATATTGCAGATCACAAAACTTTATCGGTGTTTATGTAGATTTTACGCTTTTTTAAAAGTGTTGCCATATTGCACTTGAACTAAATCAGAAAATGTGCATAATAAAAGGTAATTTTATTCCGTATTAATTTGTATTTGTTAACACTCTATTTTCTATTACACAGCGCCAAATATTCACCTAGCGGTGACTTTTGGAACTAATTTGTTTTTTCGCGGAATCCTTCGTCCCCCTACTTGTTCAATCTTCCTACAAAATGTGACGTCATTCTCACAAATAGATCGCACTACAGAACACTGTGAGCACCGTCAGTTTAATTATGGCCACCCGGTACTTCAACACACACACAAAAAAAAAAAAAAAAATTAAATGACAGAATTATAAATGTTTTGGCATTTTTTAATTAAAAAAAAATTTTGTTTAGTGTTTCCTTGGTCTCTATACATGGATAATGTTATATTCATCATAAAAAGCACAATACAAAAAGTGGGACTTCAACAAAAATTGCCCAAGATATTTAGTTTTGAAGCTATACATTATACTCAGAAGCCATACACAAATTAAAGAGCATCTGTACGCATCTGCGTGTGTACATAGCTAAACATGAAATATTATTTTAGGAAAAAAAATTTTGATTAACTGATTAGCGTTTTTATGAATATTATCATGAAGAGTATAAATCAATATAATTTGTTTAAAAAAAGGGATGTAATTCACAGAAACTTACAGAATTCTTATTCCAGAAAATAACGGCAGACTTCAGTATAATCATATTGCCAATCTGTAACACTATTTGCATAAATTAAGAAGGAAAATTATTTCCAGCCTAATAAACTATTTGTATGATTTTTAGATTAGGATTCTATAGTGATAAAACAGCCTAAGAATATTGATAAAGTATTCCTAACCATTTGAGTATAACAGTTGCAATAAAATTATAAGTTAATGAATGTAACACACTAGAAAATTACAAAACAATACCAATGAATGACATTTCCGAAGGGGAAAATCAACCTCAAACTATTCCAATTTATTTCTTAACCGACCTTTCAAAGCAAGTTGAAAATGATATTACAGATCCCAAATTTTGAAATTAATTTTCTTGGTCAATTTTTTTCATATGAGAATCAAACATCTTATATTGTGCTTTTATATATATGATGGGCATAAAGTTTTCCTAAATACATCTATAGAAACCAGGAGACCCAATAATAAGTCAGATTTTGCATTTCATTCAAAATCACTTTTTAAAATTTCAAATTGCCATTAGTTAAAACAGTTTTGTAATTGAAAATATTTATCTACAATTAATACTTGTGACAATAAAAACTGGGTGCCTTTTATAAACAAGGTGCATATGAAATATACATTTTTAAATTTCATAAAGCAGGATATTAAACTTGAAAATATTTTCTTAATTTTTATATTTAATATATCTTACTAGTAAAATTAGAAATATATAATTTTCCTCATCATATATTGAATTTTCAGCGATGGACACTTTTTTGACCACTTTCAAACAAACTGCTACACTTTATGGTAAAAAAAATATATATGCTTTGAAATCATTTTTTAAATATAAATTATATATTGGTACTTCTACGTTATAATGATCTTGGCAAGAAACAAACAGTTTTTAATCTGCACATATTTATCTTTCTCCTATCACTGAAAATTCTCTGTTTTCCATTGCTATATATTTACCATCTTCCATCTTGCGGGAATCAGTGAAATAGATAACAAAAAGACTACAAATACAACTCATCGCCATCCTACATAGCAGAGTTTATGTTTAGCCATTAGAGACCATGACAATGCATTTGACACATTATTAGCAGCATCTGCTAAACTGTGGCCATCATAAAAAGTCTGTTTAAAATGAATTTCAGGTATGTTTCTATATGATGCTTATTTGAACAAATTGCTTAATAATTATATTAAATAAAATAATAAAAACAAATTTATATTAAACTGCTACTGTAAGTGTATATTAAAAAATTATGCACTGGAGACATTTAATGAATTACTTGTGTATATTAGTAACTGTTTTGTTTTTCACCACAGGTGAAATGCACTAATTTTCATTTCTCACCAAGGCTGCTATAATATACAAGTACCTATATAATTCTTGAATGTTCCACCTATCCTATTAGATACAACAGTGTTTTTCAGTCTTTTAGTATTTGCAGAATACTTATATAATATTCACGCCCTCTATGCAAACCCTACCTCAGCATTAGAGATGAGTAAAACTGGTCCTTTAAGGAATCTGATCGGAACCGATCACTCACTGAAGTGAATCAGTTCTTTTTAATGATTCAACCATCACTAACAATGACCTTGATGAATGCATTCAGAACAGGCATGGATCAAGAGTTGTGTGCAAAGATGGGGGAAAAGCAGAAAGAATTGAACAAGGAGTGGGATTGCTGGAATCAACTCAACCAAGCTGCTCACTCCCTGGAGTGATTTCTTTCAACAATACTTTTGAGACTGCCTAAAAAAAAAGCCTTTCTACATAGAACAATGAAATTCTGGAATAAATAATAATGAAAACTAAACTCACTTTTGCTAAAGATTACATTATTTTATTAGAACAATTGATATTTTGTTGCTACTACAAAGCAGAGAGTATTCGATAGGATCCCCATTTTGTTCATCAACCTTGAAAAAATACATTACATGGAAAAATTTATGTTTATAAATATATCCTAATTCTAACAAAGATTAAAGGGAACTTCACAGCTCATGATTACAAGAAGTTAGTAAAATAAGTAAATAAATAAAAATATAATTATTATTTCACATAACTATTACAGCAATATTGTATAAAAAAAGGTAATGCCTAATATACATAGATATAATATGACACAGTATTCAAAGAATCGAAATGAAACTCAAAGAAACAGCTCCACAGAAGCGAAAAGAGCAAATAATCAAGACTCCACAGAAACCAGATTTGATAGAGCAAATTAAGAAGACTGTCAGAATCAGATCTACAGTTACAGCAGAAGTGATGAAAACTGCTTCTTTAAGCAAGATTTATGACTTCAAAGACCCAGATCTGCTACTAGTGTTCTGCTAAAGTGCAAACAGCTGGAAATCCAAGGAACTAGTTCTTATAATCTATGTACCTTAAACAGATCCTCGCACTGCCAGATGGGTGGGGGGACCTCCATCTGTTTGCAAACAGTGGTGATCAGTTTCTCTGGGATGCGTCGGTTTATTTAATGTTTTGTTTTTTAAATGCTAGATGGAACACAAGCAAGTAAAATACATATATACATACATCTAAAAATTAGGTCAGAGACGTTTCTGTTAAATAATAAAGGAAAGACTGCTAATGTTTACATTAAGAAGAATAAAATTTTTGGCATACTTCCCAACAACAGCTCTCAGTGAAATGTTACAGAACTGCCATTCCATTTTCACTGGAGTGCTGATCATTTGTTCAGTTTAATGAATCGGTTCTTTCAATCAGTTCCGGAGCAGATCATCCATCTTTACTCACCATTTACGATTTGCCTACCTCATTTCAAATTCTAGCTGAATTCCTAAATTCTCATGGATGATACAGTTCTGAGGTACTCTGGATAAGTTTTAAATTAATACAAAAGTTTCTGTGAATTTCATAAAAAACTTAAAATTGTAATTTAAGAAAATTAATACAAATACAATAGCATCTAAGACAGCACAAAATTCTGAAAGTTAAAAAGACAAATCAGTGTATATACTATTTCACAGCTACCATGTGATTATAACATTTGCACTCAAAATCTAGTGTGCAAAATGTATTTTGTGCACTTTTATTCTATAGTGAAATTATCTAGATTTGCTTATGAATTAACAGCTCTAAAATGCCTATTTTTGTGACAGCTTACAATTCAGTTACCTAATTTTATTGTCATGCAAAATGCATACTCAGTTTCAAATATCAAAGAGTTGTAATTTTATCCTGTAAGTTATTGAGATTTTAGATCACTTGTTATTCGATTGGCATTTTCTTGAAGTCACATAATATTAAGCTTGCAATTAATTTACTATTAATGCACTTTTAATAACCAATCTCATTTTAAACTACATAGTTATTACAAACAATATTATGGGCAAAAACTAAACGATATATATCATATTGTATCATTCACATCAATAAAGAAATATTCTTTCTTTATTTTTTTAAATATTATTTCACACAAAAGTTGTATGTTTAGGCAAATAAAAAATAATTCTGTCAAAAACTGCAGGTTTTATATTTGATTTCCCAGAAATAAAAATATTTATATATTTTTAGGTATATTATTTTCATTGAAATAAAACATGATATATGGAAAACCAAAATTCCCTAATTTGTATTACAGTAAATACGTATTTAGCTTGGAAAGAGAAAAATTATCATCACCTGGAATTTTTCGTGTAGTTGGATTAGCTTGCAGTCCCAGTTAGTCCAGTTATTTACTATTACATATATTTATTGCAACCCTATACATTTAATGAATTTAATATTTTGCAACTGTTAATTATACTTGCAACAGGAAATACAGAAGCATTTTAATTATCATTTGTAAAAATTTCACTTATGTACACTAATACAAAGTTTAAATTACTAATTGATTATTGCAATATAAATTACAAAATAAATGTTTCTTTTAATTAACAAAGATTTAGATAATAATAAATTTCATTTTTTAGTTTTAATTTGAACAATCATTGATTTTTAATTGCTATCTAGAATTCAAGACTAAACCTGCAATTATTATAATATGCAATAAGAACAAGTATTCTATTTAAATTACAGCGAGTTAAAAAAAAAAAAAAAAAAAAAAAAGGGAGGGGGCCAACCGACAAACTTTAAATTGCATATTTCATGTTTTGAGTGATTTAGGATATATATTAGGTCTATGCATAGTGCTGCTCTAACATCTGTTTGACACACAATTGAACTTTTTATGAAATGACACGCCAAATTTTCACCATAATTTAATAGTTCAATTCTAAACCTCTAATTCTTCAAAAAACATACAAGCAATTTTGGAAGTAACTGGATTTAAAACTTGCAGCTATTTTTGAAACTGGTGGGGGGGGACATTCACTGAACTTCTAGTTTATGCTAATAATGCTATGTTTTTAAAGTATTACTTTCAGATAGAATGACCACATGCTAAAATCTTCCAGATGCTGAAAACTCAGGATATTTATTCCACATTTACAACATTAAAAAAAATATTAAAATATGAGAAAACATTTAGAAGATTTTCTATAAAAGAAATTGCCTTAAATTTTGATTCGTTTAAACATAAAATTTCAAACTTATAACTGTCTGCTACGTCAAAGCTTTAGAATTTAGATTTAATAATATACAATTAAAACATGTCAGAATGAATGAAAAGTAGATTTTAAATGAACTAGTATAGGTATCTCAGTTCACTGAATGTATTTTTCAAGTTATCTTTAAAATTTTTGTAAATTATTAATAATATCTTTTGTTTATGTATTACTTAAAATAATAAAATAATGTACATCTACTATATTAAAATCCGTGCGCGTCTGTGTGTTTGTTTGTTTGTGTGTTTGTAACCTCATCTTCTTCGGAACGGCTGGGTGCAGAGCTTAGCGGAAGGTATCGTTGGATTCGGGAGGTCCGTGGGAGGCCATTTTGACCATTCGCGTAATTCTCCGACTTTAATTAGCCAAGATATTAATTAAAAACTAATTTTTCCCCTACGTTCTCCCTACATTTACCATTCTGTTGACTTTC
>KK121096.1:205448-221348 GCA_000611955.2 Stegodyphus mimosarum
TATTGGATGCATAAGGGAAATAAGCGGGCGTCCAGGTGAACAAGCGGGCGCAGCCCGCTAAGCGGCGGGTTTGCAACATACAAAATCTTAAGCACTGGTAGTTTGTCCAACTTTCGAATCCTGGCGAACAAGTGGGCGTCCCGACGAACAAGCGGGCTCAGCCCGCTCAGCTGGCGGGTTGCCCGCTAGTTTCAATATAATAAAAGCTGACAACAAATATATGTATTTCTCACAGGAATTATCCTCCTGAAGGTCACCTCTGAAAGTGACACTATTTTTCTGAGAATAATACAAGAAAAACTGACTTGCAGTCTGAAAATCTCAGATTAACAGTTTGGAAACAAGTTAGCTATTAAGAGAGTTTTGTTTCTGTATTTCTTTATACAACTATCAGAAATATATTTGTTACCATTTCAATAAAATTAAAAAGAATATGTAAAAAAGGGTCATACACATATGCGTTGCCACAGAATTTTATCTTCACTTTTAATTTCAAATGCAACACTAGTCTACAAAATGATTACAATTAGAAATTTTGTAATCAATCCAGACTTTTTACACAGGGCATTAGAAATAATCGCTTGTGGCATTAAAACAATTTTTTCCTATTTATAGTATGAAAACATTGCAAAATTTTGGTCCGATGTGCAAATAAATTTTTTATATGAATCTCTTCCTTACACTACTGAACATCATGCTTTTATAACAGTGGAGGTTAAGGCCAGCATTAAAGTAAGTTTTCAGAGCCAGTCTGTGAATTTTCTGGAAGCGGCGATGGAATCGGGCTATTTCAGTAATTTGTAAATTTCATTTTCTTCCCATGTTACAAGAAACTTTATATGAATATTAAAAAAATACTGTTTTATGTAATTTAGAGCACCACCATTTCTGAAAATGGCTATTGTCTTTCGCATCTTAATTTTTTGGAAATTTTATTTATTCTTTTATGACTAATAAATCATATACAGAATCTTTCATTTGCTAATATGCAAGATTTACTAGACTCTTTTGTGAAGGATCATATGTATAAATTGGCTTTTGTAAACTCTGTTCTCAAGAACTGCTTGCAGCATCACTCATTCTCTCATTGATTACAACATCAATATGCAAAATCGAAAATACTTTAAATTACAAAATATTAAATTATTAGATATCATTAACTGACTACTGCTTTGCCAGCTGAAAGAGACTACGTGATTTACTGATGGTCACGTGATTTACTGATCGCTCCGATTTGTTTTTCGGAGTGAAAATAGGGAAGATGGGTAGCTGCGGATGAGTTCTGTTGTGCAATACAAAGAGTCTCTTGCTTAAATGCCGACAAGAATAAATAAAAACAAACAACATATAATGGGGAGATGCATAAAATGGAAAATTACTGAACAAAAATCAGTTTAAAATTATCACGAGAATAACATACACACACACAGAATAAAAAACACATCTATAATAAACTTTTAGAATTTACTAATCCTTCGGGACTAAATCCCTTTGGACTAATAATTGCTGTAAACATGTCTGAAAAATTAAATACACTAATTATTCACATTCAAAATTAATTATTTGCATAGAAGTCTTTAAAATAGTACAAAATTAAAGAATTTCTTACTTTGGGTTTCATTAAGAAATTATGCAAAAACAATAATAAAAATATTTCAGTTGGAAATTTAACCTTCGTTCTCTGTCGAATCGTCCAAAAAACATTCTGAATCATCATCATCGTCCAAGGAAATAATTTAAGAGTTGCACATTTCTTCAAGTATACCATCTTTTTCCAAGTAAGCATTTTCCAAGCTTTCTACGTGTGCACAATAGTTCTTCCATTTTTCAATTGTAACATTTATGCACAATAGTTCTTCCATTTTTCAATTGTAACATTTTCTATAGCGTGTTGAGTAAGCTTTAAGAGTTTTTCCATGTTTATATCTGCCGTTATGTTTTGTGCACGAACAAAATGTTTGATATCTGCCCAAACTTACTCTATAGCATTTATATCACAGTGATATGGTGGCAATCTTAATGCTGTGAATCCATGTTCTTCTAACATGACATCAAATTTATATGTTTTTTTCAGTTGCAAATGTTCTTTAACAATGTTCAACAGTTCGATCTTTCGCATATTAGGTAAGTACACAATATTGTTTGAAGTAAGCCAATCCATTATACTCTGCTTATTATGAGACGAATTTTGGGGCTTGTTCAGTTGCACTGTCTATTACAACAATTGAATCCTTTGGTAAATTCGGAATCAATTTTTCCGTTGCCCATTTCTCAAATATATTCGAATTCATTTGCCCGTGGTAATCTCCTCTGCTACAATTAGCTTTATAAATTAAATTTGTGTTTGGAATAACTCCATGAGCAAAAATATCAAGCAAAAAACACAAAAGTATTAGACAATAATTAATTGTGACTTATACAACGATCTTGAGATGGAAAGAACTAAATTTAAACAAGTGCAAAAGGGAGAAGCTAAGAACACTCTGAGATTACTGAAGGAAATTCCAAGCAAGTGTATTTTTCCGTCCCTCCAGACCTTCCTTTCTCCCCCTTGGCTTGTTCTATTTTCTTGGCAGCTCGCCAAACCCAGTCTCTCTCGCTTGGGCAAGCAGTACTTCCCACTGCAAAAATTATTTAAATGGCGCAAATATTCGTATTGGGGTATTTTTAAATTAAAAATCAGTTATACGGTATTTTCTCCAATCTTCCAGCGTGCCTTAGTCGTGTAATGGTAACACACTCAGCGCGTATTCAAATGGTCCAGGTTCGAGTCCCGGCGAGGGCACTGCACATTTTTCCCGTTCTTGCTTCAAAAAAAAGCTAATGACTCTACAGTCCAAAACATTCCTTCAACTACAAATATTTTTCCTTTTATATTAATGCAAATAATACTAACGAGCTTCGAAAGTGTTTGCCTTTTGAATTCGATGATGCTTTGAAATCCATGAGCAAAAATATCAAACAAAAAACACAAAAATATTAGACAATAATTAATCGTGACTGATACAACGATCTTGAGATGGAAAGAACTAAATTTAAACAAGTGCAAAAGGGAGAAGCTAAAAACACTCTGAGATCACTGAAGGAAATTCCAAGCAAGTGTAGTTTTCCATCCCTCCAGACCTTCCTTTCTCCCCCCTGGCTTGTTCCATTTTCTTCGCAGTGCGCCAAACCCAGTCTCTCTTGCTTGGACAAGCAGTAATGTGATAAGTGTTGCCTCTATCATTTTAAGGTTTACTTTATATTTGCTCTAGCTAACACTTTAATCACACTTCATACACCTCAATACATGTATGTCTTTTTTATTACATCATTCAATAAATTTTTTAAAGAACAATAATTTTTTGCTAAATGTGAATTACTAGTTTATAACAGATTAAGTAAGAAACAAAAATTATCACAGTCTATTTTTAGATATGCAAAATGTGCAGGTAACAAAATGCATGCAATATCTAAAAATATATAAAACATGTTAAGTTTATTTATGGTGACTCATCCCGATATTTGTATTTAATATGTGTTACTCGCTTTGAATTTCAACAGCCTTCATTATTAATGTGATTTTCCCTCAATTTCAAATACCTTCTTGTAACCTAAATCTATTTTTGCATTTTAATAAAATATTTTTAGCTTTTCATTAAATTACAGAACAAGTTTAATGTTTATGCTGTAATTGTTAAACATTTATTTTGATAAGAAAATGATGACACATTTTTCAAAGAAAGCATTAATTAAAAAGTTTTAATTTAAAATTTTTCATCATGCTGTAAATATCATAATTCATAATTTCAAGCAATGGGCACAGATAATCAGAAAGTATCAAAAAATCTGATTTTTGGAAATGTGCCTAAAAAAAGCTAGTGCATATTTTTATACGCTATTTCAAACTTTGAAAGAAGAAATCAAGTACCTTTAATTAAAGAAGCAATATTATTAAAGATACACCAAATTCAAATAATACTGCAACTCATTAAAAAATACTTACACTGACTTTTATGAAACACTTTAACATAATTTGATGCACAGACTCAAAATATGAGGAAAAAATTTAGCATGTGATTTAAAAAAAATCTGATTTCGTGTCAAAATACTTAGTAGAGTAGTACTATATATAAATCAAATACAAATACGTAAGTCACACCTTCAAGACATGCAAAATATGATATGGATTTTGTTAATCGGTTAAATAGATAGGAAGATATAAAAAAAACTGTCCCAATTTTTTTTATACTTACTATACATACACACACATATCTATATTTGAATATAGATATTGAATGCAAAATACGGCCTTGCTAAAAGTACTCTGAGTTCAACAAATTCTTTTATGGTTCTTCCACTACTAGCGCTATTATTTTCATCATAAGTAATGGATTAAAAAATACATTATAAAATTATTCTCCATAAAAAAAGTCCAAAAAAATGTAAGGACACCCTCTTCTAAGTAATATTACATACTAAATTATAAATGAATTTACATTCTAGCCTATTGAATGAACACTTATTTAGTTTTATGAAATAAGAAAAATTTACTGCATTTCATAAATAACTAACCATTTTCTTCAGGCAATGTAAACTGTACAGTTGACGGCTTAGTTATGGGAGTTAATTCCTTCTGAGTGGGTTGCTGCTGAATGCAGGGAGAGGATTGCAGTCCTGAATCTGAAGTCTGACTCTCTCCAGAAGTGGCTGCATGAGCTGGACTTTGAGCATAAGGAACAGCTTGATTATAAGAAGGTGGAGGAGTAGATGGTGAATAACAAGGGGGCAGTTCATCATTTTCTGTTGCATCAAGTTCAGTTCGAATACGCTCATTTTCATTATCAGTGCTCATGGTTAAAAGCTGATCTATAGTAGAATCCACTGCTCCATTGTTTGAACGCAAAACAACTTCAATGACATCTTCATCCATTTCAGGAAACATAGTTTTGAAATCTCTCATTGCTTGTCGAAATTCTAGTTGTGTGACAGGTGGTCGTTCTTGCCCTTGTTCTTGATCTATAGCAGCCATGATGGAATCTAAGATACTTTAAATATTCAAATGGAAATTAATGAGCATCTGATGGTGAATTAATTTTTTCAAATTCGTTTTGAACTGATTTCATCTTGAAGTTTCAAATATGACCTGCAAAAAAAAAAAAGAGATATACAATTTTACAGCCAGATTAATAAAAAAGTTACCTCCCTCAAAAAGACAATATATGACTTTTATTAATATACAATATTAATAACATAATTTATTAATTATGATATAACCTTGGCCACAGCATTCTCTTTCTATTTTTTTGAGTTTTACTTCTTAATTTATTAAAAACATATGAAACTAAGAAAAATGAAAGCCTGATAGCAGTACTTCTAAAAAAACTGAAACTTTTATCTAATATCTAATATGTCCAACAACATAGTTAATTTAAAATATTTCATTCCAAATTATTTTACTAAAGAAAGAGGGATCATCAACATAATAGCAATAAAGTCCCTAAACATTGTAGCCTCATATTTACTCGCCCTTAAGGTTACATACGCAAAAATATTTTTATGTACAATCCATATAATTTTGACTTCTCATTTTTTCTAGCTAACCTGATAAGTATTACCTTCAAAAGAGTAGCAAATAATTATAAGAAGAAAAATTTATACATATCTCCAAAATAAAAGCAGTATTTTCAGACGTTTACAGATAATATGAATATATGTGTAGAAAAGAATGGTAAACTGATTTAGCTTCTGATGGTCACAGGTTTTCCATACTCTACAAGCATCATGCTTTGACATGGGCATTTCTTATACAGCTCTTAAGGTTTTCTACTTATTTTGTTCTACCCACAGAAAGTAAGGCAGACATTCAGTAGCTAACATTAATAGCAGTTTCACATTACTAACTATAAGAGATGTTAACTGCATAACAGAATTCCTTGCTAATACTCTGATTCAATTTGAGAAAGTGCCAAAATTTATTTTATTTAGAACTACAACTAAAAATATGATTTAACTCTAAAAACAATTAACAGGATCAGGGCCTGGTGGGATCCAGCTGGATTCATTTATGGAAACTGAAATATTTTGGTTATTATTTGCCTTATCAGTTTGAAACAAAAAGCATCTTATTAAAAAAAGTGGACTGCAAGTATGCACACAGGGTTCGTAAACATTTCTGTACATGAAATTTAAGTACTATTAAGAACTTTTAAGGACCATTAAAGAAAAAAATTAAGGACCTATCAGCAAATCAGAACTGCATAAATTCAATTAAAGCCTATACATGAACTTCACTTTTGTTATACTAACCTAATAAAAAATAGATCCATAAGTAGGATGCACTATTATTAAGCATAATTATAAAATAAATTAGAGAATAAAATCATCTTTGTAAAATTTGTCAAATAAGTATTAAACATTTTATACTTAAAATAGTTGGACATATTTTCCAGAAGATTAGTGATATTTTATTTATGTTTTACCAATGGTTAGCTTTATGTTGATTTTTTTTCTTTTATGTCTCATTTCGTTAAGTACTTGCTCAGTCTAGAGATTTTGTAAATAGCAGGCCGATTTTATATCAAACGGCATAGCTTAAAATGAGAAGTAAAATCCATAACAGAAGACTGGCTGTTGTCACTGCTATTGCTCGCCTAGAGAGAGACCTGCCCATCAGAACAGGCCTGAATGCCTGATGTTAGCAGGGTTTTTGAAAGTTAGTTATGCTCCGTCTGTCTGATGCAGTTAGAGTCGTAGCTCTGTGTAGAGTTCCTGGAGTTGTAACACAGTTAACATACTTTAAGGTTCCAATAAGCCACTACAGCACCAGAGGTGATAAGTTGTTTTGTATTATTTTAAGTCTTACTAGCTGTAAGGAATATGTTTTATAGTAATTTTTACATTTTTGTGTTGTATCTCGTGACTATGGTAAGGATAAATGAAAGGCTCGATGTACAGATAACTTTTAAAAGTAAGCAATTAGTTACCAATAATTGAATTAGGTAGTTAGATACCCTTAGGTAGTAGATATTATAGAATTACCTGGTCACTATTAAATTCTATCTATTTTTTAAAAATATTTGATGAAAATCAAAGTCTAATAACATTTCACAGTTTAAAATACATGCAATTTATGATGTTGATTTTTAAACGACATCAGGAAAATAATACACTAAAAGCTACAACACGTTTATGTTTTGAAGCAACAAGACTCAACAAAAATTTATGCGTCTTTTTAATTTGAAGCCTTCCCAGACATTATGGCTAATTTATATCAATTTCCTTCTCTTTAAGCCTCTTTTCTAATAATGAGAAATTTGTTTCAATAAGCAAACCAATATTCGCATTAGTTTCTGCTTCGTCTCCTCTTTGTCAATATCTCGACATTATACCTATGAGGTTTTATATGATCTGGTAAAAGTATAGTCCAAAACTCTTGATAGACATGAAGCAAATTATTGTCATGTCTGAAAGTAACTGTAAAGTCAGATAAAAGTTAAAATAAACCTCTTTATTTAAACAGAATTTAGAATGTAAGTGTGTGTTCTTATGCTAGCAGAATGAACTACAGCTCATTGCGATGTAACTAAACAGGAAGAGTCAAATTAAAATTAAAATTGTGGACTAGTAGTCAAAGACAACACAATTTAATTTTAATCTAAGCTCACTCAGCAACTCATAATCATAACAGATTCAAATATCGGTAGCAATAACGCAAAGCTGAATAATTACAAATTATGACAGCTGGCAGGAACTAATGCAGCGTGCAAGCAGAAGCCAGAAACACTCTCTGTCTTACAATACAAAAACCTCAGTTTAAATACTATCTAAAGGATTTGCATTCTGGTGAGGAAAAGAAAGGAGAAGCTATAGTACAGGCTGAAATTATAAACAACTGGCTAATTTACATAATACTAACTGTACATATATTTAAAGAATAATTTTCTTTCTCTTTATGCATTCAGTTTTTTTCCTCAATAAGTTTCCTCTGCATTTCAGAATTTTTGGATTTATTTGAAGATTTCTGTTATTCTAATCTGCATGTATTTAAAACATATAGAAGAAGCTGCTAGTAAATATGAAATGATATATGGTCAGAGCCGGTGTGGCAGAATTTTTAGAATTTTAGTATTGTACTGAGCAATAAAATATAGGAGCAGAATTTAGGACCCACATAGACTGCATCAAGTACAAAAATGCCTACCTCCAGCCCTGTGTGTCATGCATTGAGATATATAAGATACATATAATCTTTTAAATTGTTAGTTTTCAATTCTTTTTTAAAAGAAAATTCCTTTCTGTAGATACATGTCCATGTGTCAACATTAGAAGCATTATTGAAATTTTCCTGCTTCTGCATAGGGGGAAAAAAAGGGGAGGGGAGAACTAATCATGTTAAGAAAAAAATTTCTAGGATCAGAATAAAGGATTCAAATGTTAGGTTTTCATTGTTCTTCCAAAAAACTCCAAAGAGAATTCCTCTTCCACTCTTCATCATAGACATTCTGCAAAATACATCCATTACGAGTTAATACTATGAAAACATTTTTCATTTTGTCACATTTTTCTAGAATCTTAGATCTATAAAGCTTGCCTTCAAATCCTTCTAACCTTTCCATGGTGCAATGTCTATAATCTGAAAGAAAGATTACCACTACCAATTCCGCAACTCAGAAAAGGCAGTATTTGAAAAAAAAAAAAAAAATCACACACACACACACAAAAGAATTTTATAGAGAAAACGTATGTACATTCTGAATGTTCTGAGACAATTACATGGGGAAAAACTCTTACCATGAAAAAATAAAAAAAGACATTTTGAAATAATTATACAGCTATTTTAATTTTTCTAAGAACTGTTTTGTAAATTATGCTTTTTAGCATTTATTAGCTTGTTTATTTTCGGATTCAAAATATTGTAATAATAAGTTGCCAAAATGAAGAGAAATATCACTTTATAATTTAACAGGCAAAAATAAAAATGTTTTATTTCAATGTTATTTCTTAAATATAATTTCAATAATATTAACATTATTTTAATGAAATTAATGTTACAATGTTCTAAACAAAAGAGTTGAAAAATTCACACATCTCCAAATTAAAAATTGTGTATAGAAATTGATCTTAAAATCGCCAAAATGTTGATAAGTAGCCAAATTTAGAACAGTTTAATAAAATAATTCACATCCCCAAAAAGGAAAAGTTGTTTAAGAGTTCTTCGTTATAAAAAAGGAACAATTTCGAAATGCCTATGTTTCATTTCTTGCCTAGAAACTCGAGTATTGCACTGTTTATATTAGAAGCAAATTCAAACAATATTTGAATTTGTTCTAGGTAAAAGGTATTTGTCAGTGAATCACCAAAAATATTCCTTGAAAATGCTAATTTGCACTTAAAATGACAGTAGTAAAAATGGACCGAAATTTTAGATGATTAAAATTAAGGACCATCTACTAATTTTGGACAAAATTAAGGACTTTTAAGGACCAAAAATCGATTCTAAAAAACTTAAGGACTCTTAAGCACTGTATGAACCCTGGGCACATTCTCAACTTTTTGCTCAATTAAAAATTCTAAATGGTGTAATTTTAACTTGAATTTTTCACATTGTTTTCAAATAATTACCATGCTTATGAAATTTTTGCTGGAAGGAAAAGGGTTAAAAAGTCTTTCATACACATGTGTAAGTTAATTGTGATTATTATTACAGACACATACTAAGTTTCTTTTTCATTACTTCTCATTTCACCAAGCCTTAATTATTTTTCAAAAAAAAAAAAAAAAGCTTAGCCAAAAGCCAAGTTTTAGACCCAACACTTTAACTATACATTTCCATCTAAAACAGACACTTACAATAAGCATGAGCAACAATATTGCCTAACAACTCAATCAAAATGAAATTACAGAACTGATTCAAGCTCTGTCTCACTGGATCTATGGTTCTTTGGCTAAATGCAATCATTAAGGTATTATTACTGTGTGTCTTGGTTTTCAAAGAAATTAGTGCTACATCTGTCTCGTACAGCCTTTTGTTAGAACACAGAGAAAGGTGGGGTTTAAAATAAATGAGCAGTAACCTCAGTTAACGTAGTAAGGTGTTTTTCATCATTCTAATAATCTAAACAGGACGAATTTACAAGTTGGTGATTTTTCAGCTGAATGTTGCAGAAATTCTGGGAAAAAATTTGGAAAACAACAAAAAATTTTCAGTCCACGATATCCACGAACTTTATTATATCTGATTTTTATACACTGTGAAGCTCACCACAGCCATACAAAGTATCATTAAGTGTACAAGAAATTGTATGAGACCAAAAGGTTTGATTGCTGTAAGCGGGGTTTGAGTACCAAAATGTTCATGTGCTATAGATGGAATTTGACTGTGTGTTTGTACATATACTTTACATACACTCTTATATAAAAAAAAAAAAAAAAAGACGCACCGAGAAGATATAGAGCAAATTGAAATGCACACAGGTTTTGACGGAAAATGCAAAATTTTACATTTTGGCAATGAACACGGTTGTCGCTACAGCGCATCTGATCTGCGCAACTGGCAGGATATTTAAGAGGAGAAATTACGATTCCAGGTCATAAATTCTTCAAGAATTTCATTCTGTGTACTCTGGTAGACAGTAACTATGCCTCACATACAGGTACACGGACGATGTGCACAGATGTCAGAATTGGAAGAGGTTGTGTACTTGGGCTCAAAGAAGCCGGTTGGTCTTATCGGCGAATAGCTCGACATTTGAGCAAGAGCGATGCCACTATTAGACGATGTTGGCAGGAATGGGTGAACCATGGCCCCACACAGCATCAAGAAGGAAGTGGTAGGCCTAGAGAAACGACAGAATGTGAAGACCGAGCAATCGTCAGAGCGGGACTCACAGCCCCAGATGCATCATTATCATCGATTGTATGTGCAACTAGTGCTTCAGTGACCGCAAGGACCATTCATAGACGGTTCACAGAAAGGGGCTGAGGTCACGGCGCCGCTTGCGCCGACTACCATTGACCTCTGTACAACGTCAAGCCCGTCTGCAGTGGTGTCGGGCTCATTCGCACTGGAATGTCACTGACTGGAGTAGAATAGTCTTCAGTGATGAGTCCCGCTTTGAACTCAGCACCGATGGCCAGAGAAGGCGAGTCTGGAGACGCCCAGGACAGCGGTGTCATACCAAGCTGACTATCTGCCGGCAGACAGGCCGACATCCATAGTCTGGGGTGCCATTTCATTTCACAGTAGGACCCCTTTGGTTGTCATCCGTCGCAACCTTACAGCACAGCGGTACGTCGACGAAGTTCTAAGGCCCGTTGTGTTGCCCTTCATGTCACGCCACCATGGGCTTACATTTCAGCAAGATAATGCCCGCAACAACACTGCACATGTTTCTATTGCTTGCCTTAGTGATTGCCGAACATTACCTTGGCCAGCAAAGTCGCCGGATCTCTCTCCTATTGAGCACGTTTGGAGCATTATAGGCAGGGCCCTCCAACCAACTCTGGATGTTAATGGTCTAATGCGCCACTTGGACAGAATTTGGCACGATATCCCTCAGGAGGGCATCCACAATCTCTATCAATCGATGTTAAGCCGAATAACTGCTGGCATAAGGGCCAGAGGTGGACAAATGCATTACTGACTTTTTGACTTTGTGAAGCTCTATCACTTCAATAAATCATCCAATTTTTCTCAAACTGTAATTATTAGTTTTTCTGTACATGTACATCACTTCTGCCAATTTTAGTCCCATTCGAATAACTCCTTCTTGGTGCGTAGTTTTTTTTGTCTAAGAGTGTACTTAAAAGTAGTTTTATATATGTAAAGACATAAAGTAAGAAATTTAGAACTACCTTTTCACAAAGACAATAACTGAAATTCATAATTAATAAATTAAAAAAATCATATAAATGCAACAATTATAACCACAGGCCATGTATATTTTAAGTTGTCATGATAAGCCCATGACGTGAAGACTTTTTACTTTTCTAACAAAAGTTCCTTTTTCTAACTTTTTCTCTAATTTTAAATAAAAATTTTTTTAAAAAAATCTTAAATTTATGAATTTTCTCTCAATTTTTTAATGCAATTATTAAAAATTATTAGACCATTTTCAGGCACTTTTAAAAAGATTTTTTGTTTTTAAAATTTAAGTTTTAAAATGTATGATGTTCTTTTTTCACATTTTTGCTTTAAAAGAGTAAGAATTTAATTTCTTTAAAGTCATGATTATTCTTTGTCAAAATTAAAAGATTTTTTTATTTAATATTTTAATATTTTTCTTTTGGTTTTTAAAAATTGCATCTTATGTTCCAAATTTTAAAATTTTGAGAGATTACTTTCTCACCAACATTTCTTAATTTAGCCAATGAAGCCAAAATGGCAAACCTCTATGTCACTACTATAACAAAATTCCTTATATCGATATAAGTATAATGAAAGTGCTTGAGGTTTTTAATTTCTTATTACGAGTTTTAATTACATCTTTTCAATTAAGTTTTATAATTTCAATTACGTTTTAAATAGACTGGATTATTTGCTACATGTTTAAAGGTAATATTTTGTTTTATTTTGTTCAATGAAGTATTTTATTATTTCACTTTCATTTTCGTTAAGTGAAATGGTATTCTCTTTTTTAAAATATAAGATTCTAATTTAAATTTATTTAAATTAATTTTTTTCCTTGCTTTGGGGAAGTGCCAGAATTTTTGGGTGAACTATTATAATTAAAATACTTTGAAATGGTTCATCAGCTAATTCTGGATACAGAAAAGCAAGGACTTTTGTAGAAGAGAGATTTCAATTGATTTCAATATTCCTTTCCCCTGATGAAGTGACATTGAAGTCAAATGAGTTTCTATTCTATCGGGATTTTTTAAATTTCTTTAAATTCCATAAATTTTTTACTTGAAGTATGCTTGTTTAAAAGTTTTGGTTTTAACAGTTTTAAAAATTCTTTGTTGCATTTATAGGATTTTTTGAAATTTATTAAATATGAATTTTAATTCTCATCTATGTGAAAAAGTAGTTCTAAATTTCTTACTTAAATTCTTTACTGCTACCTTTTTAGCAGCTTAACGTGCAAAAATACTAAGCATATTTATATTTTGTTTTTTAAAAAATATTTTGTACATATATATCCATCTCTCTCTCTCTCCTTCTTCTCTTGCTTAGCAGCTTCAGCACAAGTATTAAGCTTTTCAAGCACATAATTCCTAATTTGTAGAAAGTAGCAGATGAACAAGAGACCTTTTAGTAAAGAATTTTGCACATTGAGCTGCAAAATTAAGATTAAAGCCAAGTTAAGGGAGTAAAATTCTAAAAGCAATCACCTAAAAGTAAATGATAGACACGTTCCCAGCAAAAAGAGAAAAATTCTAAAGGCAATCGCCTAAAAGTAAATTTGATACCCACTTACTAAGGTATAAAAATTTAAACAAATTAATTACTCAAAAGAATAACGTAAAAAAAATTAAAAACTAAATGCTGGTACTTAAGAAAATCAACATTTAAAAAATTGTAACACGTAAAAAAAACTTTTAAAGCACAAACATAATTAAAATTAAAAAACCAGAAAAAATACAAAAAATGGCAGTAAATGGCAATTTAGTCTACGACGAGCTTTTTGTGGACTCGTCAAGGGAAAAGCAGTATAGCTCGTACATAGGTACGTGTTTCGTCAAACAACAATAATTGAGACAAAAGTGAAAAAAAAATTTAAAAAGATAATAATAGATAATAATCTACATAATACCATAGGCCTGAATTCTTTTCGTTTCTTTTCCCGATGCGCCTGCCATAAAATTTTAAAACAAATAAAAGTACTACAGAGTAACCTTTAAAAAACTTGGTGAAGCTAATGTACAAATAAACTAAAGAAACCAATTAGGCATGAGTAAAATATTACATAATTTTAAGGGAGATCCCAATGAGCTAGAAAAATTACACTTAGTTAACCAAAAAGGCAAAATAAAACACAATAAAATACACGCGTCTTGTTAAGACCTACTGCAAGACAAAGTAAAAGAAATTAATTGAACATACCTGTACCCAAGGCAGCAGCTAAAAATTAAAATGCGTAAAAAAATTTGAAAAGTGGTTGCTAGAATAAGAATTCTAAAAAGGGAGCAAACCAGAAAAGAATTTGAAAATCACCAATAAGGTGTAAGTGGGGGTTAAAACGTCATTACGTGAACCAGTGAGGCGCCATGGCCAGTGTGGACATCTGGACAGAAAGATGGAGGGTACACAGGGGGTCAATCTTAGAAGGTCGAAGATGGAAGCTTATCAACAAAATGGTGTCTAGTAAAGTGCTGAGTCATGCAAAAATTGTTAGAAAGTGAAGAACAAAATGGTCGAACAAGCAAATGTAAAATCTGGCCTGAAAGCTGTGGAAATTGCAAAAAAGAAGGATTTGTTAGAAAAAGTCATAATTCTTCTTGCTAGAGGGCTTACAAGCTTTATATATATATATATATATATACTGAATTATACAATAAGATTTGATAACATATTTTTCTACAAATTCTTAAAATTTAGAAATCTAATGTTTTTTAAAATTAAATGTATCTGGTGCTTAACCAGCCGGACGTCTAGAATTTGAGCATTTTATAGTGCTACAGAATGGCATTGAGTACAAAGAATTTTGAGATTAGGTTTTGCCTATGAGTATAACTTTTGCAGGCATAAAATGGTATGGGGGGAGACTTATAATAAATTTTATTTTTTCAAAACTATAGCCAGCAATGATGCAATATGTAATCTACCAGTTTTAATCTTTTAATTCTTGGGTGGCACCACTTAAATAATATTTTTAAATAAGAAAATAAATATAAATAATTAAGAATACATAAATGAAAATGATTCTGTTATTTAAATAAATTATTAAAATTTTAAATCTATTAAATTCTTTATAATTTTACAAAACAAAAGCAAGCCTGGACATTATAAGAGTAATTTTAGCAGTCATTCAGCCACACATATTTCGAATGTTGCACGAATAAAGTCACTACTTTTATTAATGGATCTTCACCATGCTTCTGTGAGATGACATCGAAACATGTGCAGGGTAATACTCTACTCCCATGTTGTGTAGAATATCTAACTTAAAAATCTCCCAGAATGATTTAATTGTTTGATTATTAGCACCATTTGAAGGATTGACAAAAGCTTCGTCAATCCTTCACACAGAATTATTTTTAGTGGCATCATCTAAAAAATACATAATATATAACTAAAAAGCCATAGATCACATACTACGTCATACCACTATATACTTATCATTATTATAAGCCTTAAATTTTAATAATGGTTTTTTTCCTTTCTTAATAAAATAAATTTCTCATAAAGTAAGAGAAATCTGAAATCCAATATAAACTTGTCTACTAATTAAAAAACAAAGTAGTTTTTGTGTCATCATTGATCACCAGCAAGAACATATCGCTACTGTAGTCCATACATTTAAAAAACATTTGACTACTGCTTCATAAGTGATAACAAATCTATTTCATAAATTCAGCTGCAGGTCAATATAAGAATAAGAACAATTTTCTGAAGCTGTGGAATCATAAATATGACTTCAATCATTAAACAAAGCAGTAATTTTTCATTTCCTGCACACGAAAAAAAGTGTTTGCAATGAAATAGAAGCGACAATGATAATGTTTTTCTAATTTAATCAGAAAAACCAGCAATTTAAAAGTAATGCCCCAATTAAAATATTTTTAATCTTCCTCAGAGCAGTGTGTAGTCAATCGCATCTGATAATATAATTTTTATTTCAATTTCATTCTGTTTAACACACTGATTCAAAAGCAATAACTGCAGATTCATTTCTATTATTATTAATTACTAGTTAGACTGATGAAATTACATTAGATGGATTCACTAAAACCATTATATTTATTTATATTTATAAT
>KK121096.1:221449-243621 GCA_000611955.2 Stegodyphus mimosarum
AAAAAAATAAATAAAAATAAAAAAATAAAAAAATTCAAATTTGTGACTTTAGTTTCCACTTTACCATGCAAGAATATAATAACTATTATTTATTAATGAATATTATATTTTGTACATTATTTCTGTTTGGTTAGGTTAGGTTCATTGATTACGGCAAAGCAAATTGATCTGCCTATGGGAAGGATGCCTTCATGGAGGACTTTTTAAGGGAAACTGGCTTATATCCACGTTACACATGGAAAAAACCACGAAAACCAACCATGGATCCAGCCTGTTCACCGCGATTCAATCCGAAGTCAAACTAACATGTTCAGTGTCATTACTGCTTGGCCGCCTCTTCTGTTTGATATTTTATAGCTTGCTTATCATTACATTATATATATAAAGAAAGAAATTTAGAATCAATTTTTGGCTCTAAATTATATATATATATCAATTATACATAAAGATATAAAGTAAGAAATTTAGAACTACTTTTTCACAAAGATGAAAATTGAAATTCATAATTAATAAACTAAAAAAAATCCTATAAATGCAACAAAGAATTTTTAAAATTGTTAAAAGCAAAGAAAAATGAAATTCATAATTAATAAATTCCAAAAAATCCTATAAATGCAACAAATAATATTTTTTCAGCAGCTTAATGTGCCAAAATACTAGCCATATTTATATTTTGTTTTTAACAAAATATTTTGTAATTATAAATTATACATATATATAGTGTTCTTAGTAAGCATCTTAATTTAAAAGATTGTTTACTAACTTATTTTGTTTTTAAATTCTTTTGGCTAAATGGAATAATGTCTTTAATTTGTTTTAATATTATTCATACTATGATTTGGCTTTATCTGAAATTTAATTTGATGCTTACTTGGAAAAAAGACAAAACACTCTCTCTTAATTTAGTTGTTGTTTATTGATGGTAGATTGATTTATCCCCTTGATAAGTCTATTAATCTGTGATCAACGACAGTAGCTACTTTTTCAATACTTAAATTTTTACTTTTGATTTTGATACTTTTGATATTAAGGTTTTTCTTTAGAATTACCTATGACTATGAAACCTTTTTTAAAACACAGCTTAGACCGTGCCCTAAAATTATACCATTTAGAAGTGACTTTAAGCAAAAGTGCATAAGTAATTTTATAACCCTCATTTTTTTTAATGCATTTCGTTCTACATTACTAAGACAAGAAGAAACAGAGCTGTAATTCCCATTGATGAAATATGTGGGGCTATATAGTAAACTTCAGTAACTGAAAATTTCTGTAATATATGTAATTACTTTTTATAAAACAAACATTATAATCCAAAACTGCATTTTCACTTGAAAAGTACCAGAAAATTAATTTTCTGATTTACTTTAAAAATTTATAAAATTTTGAATTTTCTACTAACTTTTTAACATTTTACTTTGTATATTTGATTTTAAAATGGAAAGTACTGACTTAGTTCTACTCTTCAATTTAAGGTCAAGTAAACAAGATGCTGACCAGGATTGAAAGACATGTGTATTTCCCAAACGGAAAAGGAAGTTTTAAAATCAGAAAGGTGGTATCACTGCTGCCTAAAGAAGAATAAAACATAGTAATAACAAATTGTGGCATAACAAATTAAATAGCTGCCTTTTATACTCCAAAATGAATGGATCAAATTCATCCATACTCAATCTGTAGGAAGCACGACTTGGCACGCTTATATATGCAGACTAAAATGAAACTTATTCATACTTCTTGAAAACAAAAATTAAGGACTATCTGCATGATTATAAAATTTAAAATTTCTCAAACACACAGTAAAATTCAAGTTTAAAATGCCAAAGTTTTTACTCTGTAATGGCATTTATACAGTTATCGACCAATATTAAAGGGCACAATCATGTATGCATAATCTGAATTTTGCATTGGGTAATATATATAAATAATAAGTAACAGCTTTTATTTCAGATTATTTTAATGTCAAGCAACAAATCCACAGAATTTTATTACCAATAATAGGAAGAAGGTCTTCAAAAAAAAAAAAAAAAGCTGATTTTAAGACAAGTGGAAAGAAGAAAATTTTGTTGCACAAAATGAACATGGTTCAGCAATAACTCTAATTGTCGTTATATTAAGAAACACATATCTTTTAATTACATTTTAACTTGCAGGTGATTAATAAAAATACAGAATCAACTTTCTTAAAAAAATCTTTGCAACAACAAAATATAAAGTTAGTGCAGATTTCTCGAGATACAGCAGGGACAACAGCAACATAAGAAATTTGGGTATTTATGTATTATCACAACTACTTCAGTAGAAGTGTCCGAATAATAAGAATGTGCCAAACTTTGGCAACCAAGCACATAAACATTTTTCAGACAATCATGCTAAAAAAATCTTTCAGTCAAGAAATGCCGCCATTTTTGCATGCGTTTGTTTTGTCACATTTCAAGTTTGGATGGTTTCTATACACAAATCGTGATATTTTTTACCTTAAAATCAATTCTAAAATAGTAATTTCTAAAACTTACAAGCAATAGAAGGAAACTGCAGTAAAATTTTTGCAGGAATACAGTATTTTGCTGCAAAATCACTGAAAGCAGTGATGAGATGCATCTGACAGACAGCCTGCTAGCATTGCTGGAGTTGTGCAGTTCTCCGGTATTTTTTAAGCAAAAATAGATCGCTGTGTACATGGGGAGAACAAAGCAGAAAAATTATAGAGCAATTTAGAGAAAACTGTGTTTCATTCTTTTTTAATGCACCATATAATCCTTATTTAATAATTAAAGTTTGTATTTTAAATTACTCTTTCAATATGTTATTAATGCAATGAAAAATATCAATAATCAGGGAATCTTTTTAAACGAATGGCAAAACTTTTAACAACTTGCTCCCAATGAGTTAATTTTCATCTGTAGTAAATTAACACATCGCCCCAAGGTGGTTGAGTTAATATGTTTGTACCAATATTTGTAACAAACTTGACGAATATATGAACTCAATTACTAACAAAATTGAGAAAGAATGTTTCATCAATGCTTTCAATATATCACTTGATAAATTTATTAATAAAAATCAAATCATTATAAAAATTAAAGATATGCAATTCTCATATTCTATTTGTGCCAGGTACATTGAAAATACAACAAAACAAATTACTGATGCCATCACAGAAGATATAAAAAGTTTCATAAGTTTAGCTTGACCTTTGATTCTAACACTGACATTTCAGCAAAAACTGTAGTAGTCTATATATATATTATAGTGAATTCATGAAAATTTTTTGAGATTTCTGCTGTAGAAGACTCAAAAAAGAGGTAAAGATTATCTCAATTATAGGTCATTTTTAGAAAAGAATTACATTGATATAAAGAAATTTGTCTGCATGTATGAGATAAATATCTATGTGTTACAGGTAGTGATTAAAATATTGGTACTACAGTTTAACAAATACCCATATGTCATGTTATTTTGCTATTCGATGAAAACAGTATTTGCTAAGGTAAAATACTAACGTATGCTAAGCTATAAATAATGAATATTTTTTATTAAAGGGTTTAACTTAAGTTATTGGGCATATAATGTTATTCAAAATAAGTATTTTTTCATAAATGTGGCAATACCAACATCAATCATTTGACGTCTCACTTCCATTCAGATCTTCTCTCTTTGTCAGCATAATGTCAAAGTCAAGTATGAAGCATGTATGAAACATAACCTCACCTCAAAAGATTCGACTTCACCAACCAGCTTTTAGGGGAATGTTCAGACCTTAATTTCTTTACCAGCACCTTACAGTAGCCTTGTAGTCAGCCTAGCTCAATGATGATTGTCATGAAATTGTGTGTATAAGTATAGAACTGTATCAGCTTTGCTTTCAATAAACATGGCAATAAAGACATTATGTCAGATGGACTCCACCTTACCAAGAGTGAATTCAACAATAAGTTTTATGTTGCAATCACTTAAAGATCAGGACACACCACTATTTGAAGAATTATACAGTGCACTGAAAATTAGCATAGAGGAAAATCATTGTGAAAATACTTTAAAGTATTTAAGTAGCAAAAAGAAAGAAAAGATGCTAATATAGTCAGATTTAATTAAGTTTATCATAAATTTCTACAAGAACATTTATGAAAAGCAAACACAAACCTATCCAGATGCATTTGCTGAAGATGATGTTGATGTCAATATCAGTAAAGAATTGTCTCTTGAGAAGAAGCTATACATAAAAAATTGCCTCAATCATACAAAAAAAAATAGATTTACTTAGGAACTGTCAGATGAAAGACTAAGTTGTTAGAAGATGAAGACTTTGGAGGCAAATATTTAGAGGAAGTATACTGCTCATTATTAACAGTACCACTAACCAGCATGGTTGCAGAAAAAGCATTTTCAACTGCAAGTAATTTGTAGACAAAAATATGTTCTAGGCTTAAAGTTTATTAGATGCATTATATTTTTTGTAATCAAATTTTAAAAAAACTACACGCAGTAAATAAAATTTTTTTCTATTAATATTTATTATATAATAGACTACATAACAAGATTTTTTGTGATATGTATTCTTTTTAATAATAATACTGTATGTTTTGTTCTTTTATTGTATTGTAACACTGTAATGGTTTATTTTTTATATTACATTTCTTGTTTGTAACGCTATAAATTATTATTTTATTGCTCTTATTAATAATATTTGATTATAACATTTGCTCCTTTATTTTATACTTGTACATAACAATATTGTTTGCAATTTTATAGTTTATGCATTTTTTGTATAAAACTAATAAATATGACAAAGAAACAACTGTGCTTTTGTACCTTTTTAAAAAATTCCTAATACCAATATTCTGGTACAATATTAAAAAAAAATTACTGAATACTAGTAATGTATTTTTGGTCCAGTATTGCAATGACTAATTACAGGTCCTAAAAATGAAATTAGTTCCATGTTAAAACAAAATTATTATTTAACAATTCTCTTATCATTTGATCACATCATTCACTAAGAAAACTCGGCAGCACACACCCACTCCCCTTAAATTAGATGCCGTCATGAAAGCTGTAATAAATATAGTGATCCATCCACAAGTATTGAACTATAAAAAATTTAAAATCTTGTTGAAAAAGGTAACAGCAAAATTTTTTAGCTGTACATTAAGATATTATTTTAGTTTTACAAAATTAGAAAGTATATAGTGAACTTGAAATTACTGTTGCTTGTGTCGTTCAGCCTTTCTTAGTGCAATATCAAGAAAAACTGAATAATCTGAATCAAGATTTAAGGGTGAAAATTATTTTGCAGATGGGAAACAAAGTACTTGCTTATGAACAGAAATTTAGCATTTATTATGAGCAAATATAGAAGCAAATACTGCATAATTTTCCAACTATAATAACAAAAGATTCCAAGATATTCAAATATCTCCACAAAACTATAAGAAAATTTCAAATCATTTAGTTGCTTTAGTTGAAATTTAAGAGCAGATTTCAAGATTTACGAAACATTAAGAATGATTTGTTGCTTGTAATTCTGGAATGTAAAACCGCAGTTTTTATAATATTAGCAGCACTGAGATATCAGGTAAAAGTATATTTTAGGGTTCCCCTTTGTGAAAATTGGCAACTGGCTAGCAAGGCACAATCTCAAGATGGCTGCTACACAAAACCAAAATACAAGTCAAAGAATTGCACACACCCGGCACCGAGCGCACCCTTGACTTTGTCCATGTACATATTGATCTGTTTTCACTTAAAAAAAAATCAGGAGAATGATGACGTCATATAATGTTAAAACAAAGTTACTCATCACTAAAATTGAACAAAATTTACAGCCAGTTGAAACTCAAAAAATTGCATTTTAAATCCAACAATGAAATAACACATAAAAAAGGAAATTCATCTTATCACATATACGCACTACAACAAGGAAATATCGACTTGCCATATTTAAAAATTTCTGTGTCTTCAATTTGTGGCACACAAATTTCCTCAACAACATTGAAAAACTTTCTAAAATCACCACATAAATTCACAAAAATAAGAGTAAAAAATACCTTTCGTAGTGCCGGACTGTTGGTAGCATTTCTTGCAACAAACCCATTCAAAGCCATCTGAACGATCTTTACGTTCGACCATGCACATTTCCTTTATACAAAAAGGACACTTGTAATGACTACTAAGTAAACTTTCATTTACACACCAGTCAATTAATGCTTTTTTTCCCCTTTCGCTCCAAATCGTGCAGAAACTTCACATTAATCGCATTACATACAGCCATTTTACAGTGTACAGCACTAATTAGGCAATATACTTCCTAACTGAGATCCACCGCAGAAATAAACCCTTACAAATATTTTCTCATCAGTCAAATTGACTGTAATCACACAACCAATCGTCATAATAAGGTTTCCATACAATTCAACTATTCAGGTCACCATAAATAAAACAATAACTTGATGATAATCCAAGGGACATGCTAAAATGTAAGCTAACTGGCTATGATTATGCAATGCTATTTAACAATCCATCAAGGACAAATATTATATAAATTTGGAGATTATTTTACAAGAATAGATAGAAGAAAAGTATACTGAATTTTTGGAATTAGTGCCTAAAAAATACAAGATTGTACGGAAATGCTCAATGTAAAGGATGATCATAGTTTTTGCTTCAACATATCTTTGTGAATCATTATATCCTGAAGTGAAATATGTGAAGACTTAACACTGAAATTGATTTACTGATTCTCACCTAGAGGATGAATTGAGAATAGAATGTAGCAATTATAAACCTGACTCATAAAAAATAGTAAAATGTCTGTCCAAATGTCAAATATCACATTACTTTTAAATAAATATGTAGATATATCTTATTACATTTATTTAAGATATATATATATATATATATATATACACACACATATATTCTTAAATTAAGAAATTTACTAAGTTTCAAAATAAAATAAGTTGAGTATGAAGGGAAGCATTTGTTCTTGTTCTAGAAAGACTTAAAAGAAGGGTAGCATTTGTTCTTGTTCTAGAAAAGACTCATGTGATTTAGAATTTTAATTCTAAATCATATGAGTCTTAATTGAAAAATACCATTCAAGTGGCTTTTACGATACCATGATGATTACTAGCAGCACAGTTTTCAGAAAAACAAATTTTAAGTTGCTCTGGAGCAAATCTTCATTATTCATTAAATTACTTATATTCTGAAAATCAAAAATTTTATGCATTTATTTTAGAAAGGTTATTATTGTTAAAAAATCAAATCTTTGAATTCAATAAATAAAAATACTCCTTTAGAAAAACGACACATGTCAATATACATTTTACACTCATTTAACATATGCAACCGGAAATAGTATTATCTGCATAACATTATTTTGGAATGCAGATTTATAGTTGAGCAGTACAGAAGGGATTTAAGAGAAAGTTAGAAAACTCCTTTCACTCACAGCTCAGTACAGGTGAGAGAAATACTCAATATTCATTTCAACTCATTGCACTTTTAAAATTTAGCAAATAAATTTAACATTATAAACAAAGAGTTTTATATTCATTTAAAATTACAAGAGATAAAACTTGGAATTATTACTTTATCTGACTTTCATACATTTAATTTAATATCACATATGAAAATAACATTTCCTTCTTTTACATGCAAAGCCGAAAGTAACATAAAACTTATGTTATAAATATCAAGAATATTTCAGATATTTCAGAAAACTCATGGAACATAAAAACAATTTTAATGGAATTTAAGAAAATTATTATCTTCTGAATTTTCAATAGCTAATTAATGAAAAATTTATTTAACAATTTTTATGAAACTTAATCACACAATGAAATAAAAAAATTACAGAATACATTTACAATTTCAATTAAGAAAATTAGAAAAATGCATGAAAAGTTTTCACACACTCTACTCTCTTTCCAAAATTTTCACCAAATGAATTCTCTAAGATAAGCTGGATAAGCTATCATTTGTTAAATATAATTTCATGGGATGCAAATTTCTACACTTTACTACCACTAGGCAAAATACCATATTTCTGAAAATATGCAACACTTTTTATTAGCACACAAACTCCACAGCCACATTATGATTCATTACAAGGGAGAAAAAATACACACATAAAACTATAAACATAATCTTCAAAGCTCCCAAATTGTATGCATTTAATAAGTTGCCAAATAAAATACATTTTCATAAAATTCTGAGTTGTCTACTTTGGTGACACAGTGCTTTGCCCGGTGATTCTTGTCATGACTGGGCAGATAATGCGATAACACAGAATAATATTATACATATATTTCTCAAATACTTAATAATAACAATGGATAAATGGAAATAAGAAATAATAAATCATAGTGAAATTCTAACCTAATGCATAAAATTAATTATAATTTAAATAAATCACTGAAAGTAAATTTATCATTTCTTTCATAATAATAATAAAAAAAAATGGATTTTAAATTCATTAGGCTACAAAAATGGTAAATAATTAATTGCCCAACAAAACCCCCCCCTTTTTTTTGTGTGTGTTAAAGACATCATAGCACACCACAGAAACAAGCAAAAGATAACTAAATTATAGCATAGCCTTTAAAAATAACTGGGTACAAATCATACACTGTTTGCATATTACTATTTTACTGTATTTCATTATATTTTTATGCGACGTAAATAAATACCTTATGTAAATACAGATATTTAAAAAGACCTAGACATTTAACTATAATTTTACAAAAGAATATAAGTTTTAATGATATAACATACATATGAAAATGCATTTAATACATGGTCACAAACGTAATAAAATTCAAAAAAACACTTTTTCTCTGATTTTTATCTTTTGAAATATAGTGACAAAAATACATATATAAATATTTATTTTATTGCACTTTATACCATATGATGCTACAATTTCATTAGCTACAAAGATTTCAAGATTTTAGTTATTTGAAGTTTAAGTTTATGTTATTTTAATTTCCATTGAGAAAAGGTGAACAATGTGCCAAAAAATCTATACATGTGGCTAATTAATTTAAAACGTGATATAAACCTTATTCAAAGAATTCAAGATTAACTTTAATTCGTACTTTTATTTGTACTCAATTAACTTTTATTCATACTTGTCAAAAAAAAAATATGCTCAGTTATGAACTTTTGTACCAAGAATAATCATTTTTATTTGGGAATACTTATATATATGAAAAGCTTTTTTTCATAGTAAAAAGTGATAAGAAAAGAACACAAATGATTACGATCATTTCCAGCAATTTCTCTTTGATAGCATCTTATTTTTGTTTGAATAGCAGAAATAGTCTTCGACAGCTAATCATCATTAGAAATTTAATCTTAATTTTGACTTTGGGTCAATAAAAATTATCCAAAAGGCTTCTTCCAGTGGTCAACTGGATTGATTTTCTTAAAGCTTTTCACAAAGATTAATCTTGTTTTTACAGACTTTAAATACTTTTAAAAGTCTACCAACTTAATTTTTCAATTTTCGTTACTATTTCTGCCAACAGGTGGCACTATCTTTTCTTTTGCTTCATTCCTGTATGGTGTACATATGAACGTGGATTTCCCTTCATTGCAAATTTATTTTTTTCGAATGGAAGAGAGACTCGTATCTGTTTGCTTTCAAAATTCATAGAGCTTTTTTTGAATAAATCTATGCCAAACATGAGATTGTTGATAAAACAGGCAAATCGACGACCTTGTATTCGGCGTAGATTTTATAAAATCCCAATCAATTTCGAGGGCAAAACGGGATCCCCTTCATTAGGAGCAAAAAATTCGGCAAAAGCGAGAAAACGAATGTCGATCATATTTATACCCACAAACGACCAGTGGAAGAGGCAGTAGTGCCATTTATCGGCAGAAATAGTAACGTAAAATGAAGTGTTAAGTTAGTAGAATTTTGAAGGCGTTAGGCAAGACTGGATTGGAATTGAAGTCATTGACTAAACAAGATAAATTTTTGTGAATATGAAAAGCTTCAAGAAAATCCAATTCCATAATAGAACCAGCTTTATGAATAATTTTAGCAGAACCAAAATCAAACTTGTGATTGAATTTCCAACTATGATTAGCTATTGAAGATTTCTTAAGTTCACCTTTTCGGACGTAAGATTCATGTTCTTTTACGCAAAACTTTGATGCTCTTTTCATTTGGCCAATTTAACTTGAGCCATACAGATAAGATATGCTATAAATTCCTCAAGAATTAAAGTCAGAAATAAAATCTTTAAGAGCGGAACTTCAGGTTTTATTTATAAGCAAGAAAACAACTTGAAAATTAAACCTGTGTAAAATCCATGCAATTTTGTAACTGATAGAAGGACGAAATGGAAGTACAACAAGGTTATTAATGTTTTTTCTGACATCAGAATGTGTTCTTAGATGGCATGTTGAGAACTTTCAAAAAGCTTTATCAATGACTATGGGAGAAAATCCTCGGTCAAGGGCAACAGATCTTAAAGAATTGAGTTCCTTAGCAAGAAGAGGTTCTGAGGAACAAACTTTGAAAGCTTGAAATACATAATAGTAAAAAGAAGCCATTTTTTGCTTAGCTGGGTGACATGATGTAGCATGGGGAGGTAAACAGAAAAGGGTTTACAGTAAACAGTTGTGGTGAAATTAGATCCATTGTGGATTATAAGAGTATCAAGGTAAGGCAGTGTATTATCAGATTCAGTCTCAAAAATGAACTGGATGGCTGGGTCAATCGAATTTATAACAGATAAAATCTGGGGTAAGTCCTGCTTATCACAATCAAAAAGAGTGAAAGTGTCGTTTATGTAGCGAATCCACAGACAAAAAGATAGTTTTTCAAATAATTTGATCTCAATGTAGTGCATGTAAATGTTAGCAAGTACAGGACTGAGGAGATTGCCCATAGCTAGTCCTTCAATTTGGCAATAATATTCATTTTGGAAAACAAAGTGAGTTTGACTTACAGAGTCTTTAGTCAGAGAAATTAACTCTTTAATTTCAATATGTGAGAAATGGAATTCTCGAAGTCTAAAGGCATTTTAGTGCAATTGGAACGTTAGTAAACAGCGATTTAACATCAAACGAAACCATAAAAGAGTGCAAAGGGGAAATATCTTTAAGCTTATCAATGACGTCGAAAGAATTTTTTATGGTGTGAATATTGTTGGAAAGTAAAGGAGAAAATATGGAAACTAAATATTTGGCCAAAGGGTACGATGCCATTCCTAAATTGGAAACTATACGTCAAAAAGGAATTTCCAATTTTGTGAACTTTGGGGAATAGCAAAAAATTTAGCACAATTAGCAATACATGGAATGAGTGATTTTTTAAGCTGAATCGAAAATATATGAGAAGATTTAACAGCTGTTTTAATTTATGTGAGGTCAGATGTTGAGGGATCTTTAGGGATCGAACAGTATGGGCCTTCACTTATCAGTTTCGTGGCCCCATTACTGTATGTGTGTTTGTCCATAACCATAATTTATCCACCCTTATCAGCCTTCGAAATTATAATATTAGGATTAGAATGAATTTCACGTAAGGCTTTCTTTTCTTTTTGGTTGAGATTTGTAACAAATGAATTGTTGTTAAAATTTATATTATACGTAATTAAGTGGCAAATTGTATCTTTCTGTGTTTCTGAAATTTTAGAGAATTTAAAAGCTTTTTCATAGCAGTGATGATTTGAGGAACTGACGTTTTCAATGATTTAGAAGAGTTAAAGTTATATTTTAATACATTCATTTGATCCTCTGAGAGATTCACCTTCGAGATATTAACAGTGGGAAGATCCACAAGATGGGCGGGGCTAGCTGAAAGGGGCGTAAGTTTTTGGACTTTAGAAACAAGGATGTTTTTATGGCATTGACAAGCAGTTTCAGTCCTAGACCAAGATTTATGATCAAATGAGGGAAAATTAAGGTGATGAGGAGCACTTACCCCAGATTTTATCTGTTATAAATTCGACTGACTCAGCCATCCAGTATATTTTTTAGACTGAATCTAATAATACACTGCCTTTCCTTGATATTCTTATAATCCGCAATGCATCTAATTTCAGCACAACTGTTTACCGTAAATCCTTTTCTGTTTGTTTACCTCCCCATACTACATCATGTCACCCAGCTAAGCAAAAAAAAAATGGCTTCTTTTTACTATTATGTATTTTGAGCTTTCAATGTTTGTTCCTCAGAATCTATTCTTGCTAAGGAACTTAATTATTTACGATTTGTTGCCCTTGACCGAGGATTTTCTCCCGTAGTCATTGATAAAGCTTTTCGAAAGTTCTCATCGTGCCATCAAAGAACACATTCTGATGTCAGAAATAACATTAATAACCTTGTTGTGCTTCCATTTCATCCTTCTATCAGTTACAAAATTGCACAGATTTTACGCAAGTTTAATTTTCAAGTTGTCTTCTTGCCCAGAAATAAAATCTGAGGTTCGGCTCTTAAAGATTCTATTTCTGACTTTAATTCTTGGGGAATTTATAGCATATCGTGTCAGTGTGACATAAGTTATCTTGGCCAAACAAAAAGAGCATTAAAAGTTTTGCATAAAAGAACATGAATCTTACATCCGAAAAGGCGAAATTAACAAATCTTCAGTAGCTAATCATAGTTGGAAATTCAGTCACAATTTTGACTTTGGTTCTGCTAAAATTATCCAGAAAGCTGGTTCTATCAGGGAACTGGATTTTCTTGAAGCTTTTCACATTCACAAAAATTTATCCTGTTTGTATTGATATGTTTAATTGTAGTCAATGACTTTAATTCCAATCCAGTCTTGCATAATACTTTCAAAATTCTACTAACTCAACCATTCATTTTTCGTTACTATTTCTGCCGATAGATGGCACTACCAATTCTTCCACTGGCCACCTGTGGGTATATTGACATTCCCTTTCTCGCTTTTGGAGAATTTTTTGCTCTTGATGAAGGGGGACCTGTTTTGCCCTCGAAATCGGTTGGGATTTTACAAAATCTATGCCTAATACAAGGTTGTCAAGTTGCCTGTTTTATTTTCCACGTTGGCGTGCTTCTCTTGCATCTTGGAGAGATTGTTGCTTTGCTAATTTTATGTTTTACTTTGCATGTTTCTCTTCTTTTTTATTATTATTACTGTTTATATAAGGTTTTCATAAATATTTAGTAAATTAAATTTAAAATTTATTTAAGATACTTTTTGTTTTGTTAATAAAATTTTTTTCATTTGGTAAAAAAAAAAAAAAAAATTCTGGCCCCTGAGCTGTTTTTAGTTTCTGCATGCAACCTGCATGCAATTTGAGCTTTACACAACATATACCTAGCATAAAAAAATAACAGCTAAACTAAAAATATCAGTACACTGTTTAGTACAGTATAAAAATGAGGTAAATACACTCACGTTTGTGAAAATTGCAACACCATGAAGGACTTACGCGAGTGAGCTGAAATTTTCAGGAAATGCAAAGTAGCGCATGATATGCAAATGATTAGAATTGCAAATCCGTAGCGCATGCGTATGCTGAGCAGCGCCCTCTGAACGGCTGATGGATCCTAATAAATAGACGGCTGTAGCAAGGCGTGTATGGTTATCGGTGGTTATCTGCTAGTGGTAAACGTTAACTCAATCTGTACTTATGCCTCGTCGACGAAAGAGAGCGAGATTTGAACAACTTACAGAGTTTGAACGAGGGAGAATCATCGGCCTTCGTGAAGCTGGATTGTCGTATCGTGCAGTAGCCTCTCGTGTGCAGCGTAACAGCAGCACAGTGATGCGCGTTTGGAAGCAGTGGACGGACGAGTGTCGGACAACTCGGAAATCCGGGAGTGGACCCCGAAATGTGACGTCAGCTCGCGATGATAGACACCTGGTCCGCATGGCGCGGACGGACCGTACAGCTTCCTCTAGACAATTGGCAGCACTGTGGTCAATAGCTACAGGTGTTTCATTGTGTGCTTCATCAATTCGTAGACGTCTGCTGCAGTGTGGACTGCGCGCACGGACTCCTTTATACAGGATCCCCCTAACGCACGACCATCGCCGCCTGCGGCTACAATGGGCCAATCAGCATAGAGACTGGCGTGCTGATTGGCAGCATGTCGTGTTTTCTGACGAATCCCGCTTTAATTTGTGGTACCATGATGGCCGCATTCGTGTCAGACGCTATGCCGGTGAACGCCACCTTCCGGAGTGCATTATCGAACGCCACAGTGGACGAACACCCGGAGTTATGGTCTGGGGCGCCATAGCATATCATAGACGATCTCAATTGCTACGAATTGTGGGCAATCTGAACAGCAACCGGTATATCCGTGAAGTTCTACAGCCCGAAGCTGTTCCCTTCCTTCAAAGCTTGCCAGGCGCTGTATTTCAACAGGACAATGCCCGCCCTCATACTGCTCGGATTGTTAAATCCTTCTTTGCAGCGCAGCAGGTACAGCTTCTTCCTTGGCCTGCGTGTTCCCCGGATATGTCGCCAATTGAACATGTGTGGGATGTCATTGGTCGGCGTCTTGCTCGTGATCCTCGTCCTGTTGCGTCTGCAGACGAACTTTGGGTACGCGTACAAACGATATGGAATGCTCTTCCTCAGTCAGACATTCAAACTTTGTTTGACTCCATGCCACGTCGTGTTAGCAGCACTATTGCGGCGCGTGGTGGCCACACAAAATACTGATTCTGATCTCTTGTTCTTGTTTGTTTGCTTTGAACATTTAATCATTTATTTGTACCACTACCACTCAACTGTGTATTAAATTGCATTCAATTATGACGATTCCTTCTTGGTGTTGCAATTTTCACAAACGTGAGTGTATATATAATTCTGCTAAAAAACTGCATTCCTTTATGATGAAAAGCAGTTGGGTTTGAACAACTGCATTTTACATGTAAAAATGGTATATTAACCTAGAGGTAAGTAAGCTATTAATAATCATTAAGCTGTTATAATTCACTAAAATTTTTCATACCATGGCAGACTTCCTGACTCACTGATGGCTATCAAAATAACAGAAAGAGAGCAGCAGTGTGTTTTATGTATGAACTAAGTATTCTTAAAACACCTACATTAGTGTATGATTCAGACATCAGAAAAGCTGGTAATTCTGTTACGGAGTTATGGAATTTGCAGCTACCTCATGGTCTCATTTTTTAGGTCTCACTGTCACTTTCATGAAAGGAAGGGGACTGTTTCTTCAGATAACCAGATCCATCCTATCATAAAAACAGCACAGTACTCTTCTGTTATCGGGAGCAGAATCAGAGGAGTATGTATATATGCAAAGTGAATGCATGTGTTAGTGTAAACATACACATAAATGCATGCATACATACATTTCTGAATCTAGTCTCGATAATGGAAGAGTACCAAAGGTAATTCTGTATTATTGCAACCACCTTAATAAAAATCGCCAAAGCTTCGGAATACACCAAAATCTTATAACCACAGACATAACAATTATTCAGGCAACCACGTGCCTGACAAATAAGGTTTTAACGAAAATTTCTTGCTACCACAAATATAGTCTGTGCAAACAAGTTCGCATTGGCATGTTCAATCATATTTTGTCAAAACAATTCTTGGCGTTTGATAGAAACAGACTTGCTTTAGAACACTGTGTTGTGAAATTTAAAAAAAAAATATCATTAAGTATCATATCTGAAATGGAAGTATTATGCTGCCAGATCAGAACCATCATTTACTTCCAGTTCTGTTGCAAAAAGTCAGCTACAGATTGTTATCAAATCATATGTACGGCTTTAGGTACTAATGTTGTATCATATGACACTGTGAAGTGCACACAAAAGTTCAAAAACAAGGACTATGACATTCAAGAAGCAGAGCCCTCTGGCTGGCCCACTGATGTTGATGAAGCCACCCAGCGAGAACTTCTTAAAGATCACTACGTAACTACTCGAGAGCTTGCTACGGAGTTAGACATTAGTAGCATGTCCATTAGTCGCGCTATGCATCGTATAAATTTAATGTACAAGTTCAATCGCTGGGTGACGTATGAGCTGATTTGACCAGAGTAGGACAAGATGTGCTCAGACCTGCACTATCTGCTCAAATATAAAAGCAAAGCATCGCAAAGCACAATTTAACTAACAAAAAGATCATGCTTTGTATCTGGTGGGATTGCCATACTATTATCCACAAAAAGTATCTTATATTATATATACAGTAGATTATAGCAAAGCACACTATGGCTATCTGCCTAAGGGAAGGGCTGCCTTCGTGGAGGACTTTCTAAGGGAAACTGGCTCGTATGCACGTTATATATAAGGAAAACTACAAAAACACCCATGCAGCCAGTGATCAATAAACCACTTACTTCATATCAAATCATACTATCTATTTCTACATTTTCATAAATTCTGAATAAAGCATCATGAATATTTTCTATATCAAAATGCAAAGGCTTCAGAGAATCTAAACAACTTTCCCAATGAGTGTCACTAAGTGGTTTCAGTGTAACAGTTTTAAGGTGTTTTCTTAATTTACTTCACCGAAAGGTTGACGATGCAAAAAATGTATGTAGCTTTTGAATCATATTAAAGAAATTTGCTGCCTCTAAGGAAGATTCTGCCATATCGTTAACTATTAATGACTATTACAGGATATGTAAAATGCTCAGGTTTTAAAGTTTTAATTCTTGACGGTACTCCCAATTTGTCATCTCTAGCCGAACCACTATTGTAATCACTCAAATCATGTTTATTATTAGTCTTTTGAACTCTAATAATAGTTATATTTATAATTTTATACTTGGTAACAGTGGGTGGCAAAAAAAAAAAAGTACCACATTTTTAACTGACGCTACTTTAACTGAATAGCACCATAATATCTTCCATCATCATTTTAGCATATAAAATCCTGATGTGTCTAGAAGACATATATTTTTGTATTAGCCAAATATATTGTTTGCTAAGCCCTTTAAAATTTACCCACATATTGATCTCTATAGAACAGTTATGTAATTATGAATTTCTTACATATTAAGTTTAATAATGCTATGCCAATTATGAAGGGGCTTATGAACCAAGAGAATTTGAATTATTTTTCATTGTTTTTCTTATTTGTATTACAAGCAACACATGCATTCTGTTGCTTTCTATATGAACAACTGTCTATCCCAAAAAATGATATTCCATGTTAAGATGGCAATATTCTGTTCAAAATCAGCAAACTTTCATGGAGTTCAAGACCTCAACTGTATCACAAGAGGATTAAGCAAGATTTTCTTTACCAGTAACAAAATTTATATAAATATTTCTTTACATTATTTATAATCTAATGCAGTTAACTCATGTTAGATAATTAATTTGAATTGCTTTAAAGTCTGTTCCCAGACAGAATAGAAAACATCAGCGATAAGAAATATCGATATAATTAAATAAATTTGAAATTAGAATACTACACTTTTAATTCAATTATAGAATTAGTTGAAAAACATATTTGGAATATCTTAATAATTATTAGAACTTACTTCATTCATCTAAAGCCCACTGTGCTTTACATGGTTGTAGTCATACGAAAACGCACATCTTCAATTACAATGGGATAATTAAATACTATCAAAACGCAATTCAGAAACAATGCGGTACATTTCTGATTAAGGTAATTTATAAATTAAGTATAGGAAAACTTCGAACAAATTTCAGATTACAAATTACATAGATCTAAGTAAAATTATCTTCATTTAATTAGCTAAAAGCATTTCACAGCAGATCTCAAGGAATATTTAGAGCTTAGCATGCCCGATTTACATAGCTGAGCAGCCCAGTTTTAAAAAGCTTTACAATCATTTAAAAAAAAAAAAGACATTATTTTGAAAATAAATAAATAAGAAGTATGTTTATATATCTTATTAAGTGATATGGGATTACTATAGATAAAGTTTATAAATAATATTTACATGAGACATAATGTATGTATACACCGCACTTTAACCTTGTCATGTGTTTTGATGAAGTTATCAAATTTAAATCAGCTTAGGAAACCTATAAACATATTCTTTGTGGCTGCGTAAACCATAAATACTACACAATTCAGGAACACCAACAAAAACCGAAATCGGCGATTTACTTAAGCGCAAATTTTCTCCCACAGCTTTTCTAAAATGTCAAATGATTAGATAATACGCAGTTAATATGTTAATGTATTCAATATGTATATTCAATTTTAAATACTGATTTTACTTAATAATTAACCATTAAACTGATTTTTTCGAACGACAGAATAGTAAATACTATTTTAATTTCACCCAATCTGCTTATTAATTGTTAGATTGCAGAATGATGCACATAAATCCCAAAGTTAAATATTAGTTATCCCAAATAATAAAAATTTTATTTTTAATTAAAAAAAATTCTCTTTATACTTTTTTGCTTATTCATATTCTTACCTGCCACCGTCAGCACAACTGCATCGTCTGCTTAAATTATTCTAAATCCTCATTGGTCAGTTATTTCTTTTGTTACTAGATTTGATTTCGTTTCGCAGTTTGCTGCAAAAGAATATCTGTTTCTTTTGTTCTACTTATGTGGTAAATAGGGGTTTGTTTGTATTAAAAATTCCTCCTCCTATTTTTTTGTAAGTTTTATTCATATTTCTACTTTATTATTATTTTTTTTTCATCACACTTTAATTTTTATGTACAGTGTTGTCGAAAATCAGTCCGTATTGTAAATTTCATGTTAAATAAGTAAATTTTTTAACATCTTTCATTTTTGCTTAAATGGAAACAACAGATTATTATTCACAATTTTATCATATTTCTACTATAATTTTATTGCATTCGTATCTCTGGTTTTCTAAAAGTATTCTAAAATTAAAAATCACCAATTTCCCATTATGTTATCAAAATACTTGCGAATTTTTATCCAAATTTGAATCTTAATTCATTTAGAAATGTTGATTCCATATCTAATTTCACTTTCACTGAACTAAATTCTTCCTGTGGACTAATTCATCTATTTTTTATTTATTTTTTAAAATTTATATTTTTAAATCATTTTTATAAATTAAAAAAAAATTGAATTATATATAATCTATAAAATTTTTACCATCATTTTAAAGTAGGTGTATTTCTAAGCATAGCTGCAAAAAATTGAACTTTTTTATTCAAAATTTCCTAAAATATACGTGAATTTATATATTTGCATGCTTTGAAATTTGGCATATTTCTTAAAAGCGATAATAACACAAATGTGGTTAATGCACTTCGTTAAAATTACTTGAAAGTATGAATGATAACTTTTTTTTCACTTGTCTGCAATGAAAAAAGAAAAGGAAAATAGGTTGCTATAAATTACAAAGTTTGCGAAGTAAATTATTCTTGGCAAAAACTGAGAAAATATGGCAAGATAAATTTTTAAATTTGTTCATAAATTTCGCACCAAATTTTACAAAGTGTAATATTTAGCCATAATTTGAGTCGTAGAATCGAAATATGGAAAAAAATTGGTATGTCATTTCAGAAAAAGTCTGATTTTGTGTCAAAATACCTATGTTAGAATTATGCTATATATAAATCTAATATATATCCTAAGTTGTGCTTTCAAGACATGAAAAATGAATTTGAATTTCATCAATCGATCTAATAGAATGGGAGATTGTCAGTAGGTTGTACAGCAAGATGCTAGTCTATGTTGACGTTGCCATCAAGGAAAAGTGTCAAACTGTGTTCCGGTGCAAAAATGTACTGTACCATTAAAATAATGCAACACTACATGTGTCTACATTTGCCAGCTGGACTCTGTACAGATCTAATGGGATCTTTTGCCGCACCTATCATATAGCTCAACATCGCTTCTTCAGAAGTCTACTTTTTTTTCACTCCTGTAGGCGCTTCTTGCTGTCTTCGATTCTGTATCAAATGCTTGAAATGAAGTTGATTTGTTTTTGGACTCATGGCTACCAAGTACCTGGGCTGAAGGCTTTGAAAAACTACCAAAACGTTGACAGAGAGAGTTGCTACTGCACTAAAGGTTCTGCTTTTGTGGTTTTTTTTTTTTTTTCTTTTCCTAATATTATTAAGAATATTTCTTGGTGGAAAACTTTTGTTACAAGCAGATAGTTTTATTGAAATAAAATCTTCCATGGATTATTCATATAATAGAAGGAAACAAATTTAAACTAATAAAATTTATACTAATAAAAGACATATTAACATGCTAATAGTAATACTTTTGCACTGAAATTTCAAATAAACAGTTTCAGAAAACTTTATGTAATAAAAATTTGCATGGTTTGAAATCTAACCAAGTTGTCAATAATCTGAGTTGGTTATAGTCTCAATTTAATTAATATATATATGCATGTGCTCATCCTAATTAATATATATGACATTTTTATTTTTCTTATCTTTTATTTCAGAAATATGGGTGATTTAGAAGACGTCTTTGTAAAAAATTTTAAAGCCCAAGAAGGTTTGATTTAGTCATAATTAATTCTTTTCTTCATCACTAAATTATATTCTTTTATGTACCTCTGCCCTCAGGGACTAAGCTTTTATGTCATTCTTGAGGTAACCTACCTGTTCAATAGATCACCTTTTTGGTAAACAAGGTTGTTACGATCTCTTTGCTCTTCCTCTTTTTTCCCCTACTTTCATCTGTTTTTTCTCCCTTGTGGTTTACCATTTTAGAAGTTGGAGGCTTATAGAGAGACAGTTACTACCCTTGTCTTTAGTTTCAAACAGCCCACAGTTTTTGCCATATATGGAGATTCATAAAAAAGAGGGTTCTGACAAAGGTATGCAAGGTACTGTGTTCAAAACACTGCTTTGTGCTCTTTTTCAGTTAAATGGGAGATACTTTGTTGTCCTCGTTTGTGTCAATCAGCTGTCTCCCTAGCTCAAGAATCAGTACCTTGGGAATGAATAATCAAGAGTTCCTAAGTTCAAGGAAGTTGTCCATAGATCTTTTGTGATCTTATAGGTTTAGCTAGCCCTAACACAGGAATCTGTGCTCCTTTTTTTTGAGTTCTATGGTGGATAGGGTAGTTGAATCTGAAAAAAAGTTAGATTTGAAGCATTTAAGAAACAGCCCTATTTTATTAGTAATTATTAGTACAATAATAAATTGCAGGTACTGTCACCTTTTGAAATTTACAAATATATGAAATCATATGCAGGTGAACTGAAGAACATTAAGCAGCTTTGGTCAAGAGTTTCTTAGGTAAAACTGTTATTCTTGCTCAATCATTTGCCCTCTTGAAATTGAAAAAACAGGGTTCGTACGGTCCTTAAGAGTCCTTAAAAGTCCTTAGGTTTTTTGGTCCTTAAAAGTCCTTAATTTCGGCCAAAATCGGCAGAAGGTCCTTAATTTTAATCATCTGAAATTTCTGCCTGTTTTTACGACTGCCATTTTGTGTGTGAATTAGCATTTTGGATGAATATTTTTGGCGATTCACTGACATATATATAGTTATCTTTTGAATGGGTTCATGTGTTATAATTTGTTCCTATTTCTAATACAAATAGTGGGATACTCGAGTTTCTAAGCAAGAAGTGAAACATAAGCATTTTGAAATTCATTTTTTCTAATGAAGAGCTCTTAAACAACTTTTCGCTTTTGGTGATTTGAATTTTTTTATTTAACGGTTCTAAATTTGGCAACTTATCAGCATTTTGGCGATTTTAAGATCAGTTTTTAAAGAAAATTTTTTATTCCGAGATCTGGGAATTTTTTGACGATTTTTTTAATACATTGTACCATTGATAAATTTCATTAAAATAATGCTAATCTATTGAAATTCTATTTAAAAAATAGCATTAAAATAAAATATTTTTATTTTTCGCTGTCGTATTATAAAGCTCCATTTTAACAACTTATTATACAATATTTGAATCTGAGAAATAAACAAGGTATAATGCTATAAAACATAATTTACGAAACAGCTCTTACTGAAAGAGAAATTAGTTATGTAATTAACAAAAAATGTCTTCCTTTTAATTTTTTCATAGTTTTTCCCATGTAATTGTCTCAGAATATTCAGAATTCTCAGAACATGCATCAGTTTTCTCTAGAAAATTAATTTTACACTTTTCCTTTTTTTTTTTTCAAAATATTTCTGGCTTTTGGCTATTACAGAATTGGTAGGGATCATTTTTCTTTAGGATTTTAGACACTGCAGCTTGGAAAGTTTAGAAAGATTTGAAGGCAAGATTTACAGACCCAC
>KK121096.1:244779-262841 GCA_000611955.2 Stegodyphus mimosarum
AATCAATGTCATAAATTACATGTATTTTAAACTGTGAAATTTTATTAGATTGTAATTTTAATAGGGCTTTTTTAACGTATATTGTTAAAAAATAAATAAAATTTCATATTCTCCGTGTAAATCCATGACAACTAAGGTTATCTAACTACGTAATTTAATTATTTATAACTATCTCCTTACCCTTAAAAATTATCTCTGCATATTAAAGCGAGTCATTGCCTTTCATTAATCCTTACCGTGGTCACAAGATAAAGCACAAAAATGTAAAAATCCTTGTAAAGCATATTCTTTACATCTAGTGAGACCTAAAACAATGAAAAACAACTTATCACATGTGGTGCTTTAGTGGCTTATTGGACCTACACGAAGCTACGACACTAACTGAAACACAGAGCCCAACTACTTTTAAATCTTGCCGACCGTGCCTACATGAGGCCTTTTAGGTTTGTTCTAATCAGCAAGCCTCTCTCTAGGCAAGCAGCAGCGGTGACAGAGCGATCTTTTGTTATGAATCATGCTGATTATGATCTTACTTCTCATTGTAATGTATGCCGCTTTACATAAAATCTACTTGCTATTTATTAAACCTCTAGACTGAGCAAATGAAACATTAAAAAATATGAAATGAAACATTTAAAAAAAAATTCAACATAAAGCTAACTGTTAGCAAAACAAATTAAATGTCACTTATCTTCTTTCAAATATGTCCAACTATTATAAATGTAAAATATTTAATGCTACTTGACACATTTTATAGAGCTGATTTTATTCTCAAACTTATTAATAATTTTGTTAATTAATTCATGTTTAATAATAATTCATCCTACTTACGGATCTATTTCCTTTTTAGGATGGTATTACAAAAATGAAGTTCAGGCATAGATAATATTTTTAATTGAATTTATTCAGTTCCCATTTGCTCACAGGTCCTTAATTTTTTTCATTAATGGTCCTTAAAAGTCCTTAAGAGTACTTAATTTGTGCAGAAATGTGTACGAACCCTGAAAAAAAAATTGGACACAAAAATGTAATGGGAACAGTACATAAGACATCAAAGTTTAGTCATGATATTATTTCTGAGATAAGAGTTCTCATCTGTAACAGAAAAGGAATTTATATGTGAACTCTCTGACCGAGATGTCTGTTTAGCCATGGCCAACTACAGGAACGGCCACGGAAGCTCTGGCGTGACGTCACAACCTCCGTCTAAACTCGACGATTTCAACCCGATGATCGAACTTCCATCGTCGCGAAACATAATAAAATATGCTTTCTTATATCACATTTGAAATGCCTTATATACCTAATATGCAGTTATTTTATCTTTGTGATCATATTATTTATGCCTAATTTAGAAAATTAAAAAAAAAAATACAATTTAAAATGCAAAAAATAATTGACCAAATAGTGTAAATACATATTTATCGACTCTCGTAGAAGTTTCTCTTACATAGTGTGATTAATTAAATATCACGCACTCCTTCATGTATGGCTTTCATCATTTATAAATTTATATTTTCAAAGGATTAAATATTAAAAAATAATTAAAAAAATTATTTGTAATAAGATGTTCTTAAATGAGCTTTGCATAACATGCACAGAAATGATCCTTTCATAGAGCAAGAAAATTTCACAAATTAACAAAACACAAATAAAAAGGAGAAATTTTTATTTTAATCAAAAGATCAATTATCTTGCAGAAAAATTTCATAATAGTATTCCAAGAGTTTAAAAATTAGGAAGTATAAGAATTCAGAAAAAAAAATTAATAGAATGATATAAAGGAAAGTGTATAATAAATTACACAACAGAAAAAAAAATTATCTTGCAGCTTCAGATACATTGACTTTATAATAAAATGTTTTTTACTTAGTTTTAGTTATAGCATGCTATTATTATATTAGTAATTTACCTTCATAATAAAAAATAAGCAAGTAATCAATTTCCTAGTTTTATTTTCCAATAAACTAACTTAAGCCAAACATCTGAATGTTAGACACACTGCCTGAAGATATTCTCATGCCTTTGATATGCAACTATATTTTAAATGCTGCCAATAGCATAAAACATTTAAATTATACGACAACACTCATATAAACCAAACATTTTAATATCAAACACTGAGTTTTAAAATATTTTAATTTAAATCAGTAACCCCAACATCGTTTTTATGGTTTGAAACAATTTCAAGGCAAAAGTTTCAAACATCCAACATTTACCACAAACACAAACATTTTTTATATTACCTATACACACATTCGTAATTAAATCAGTAACCCCAACATTGTTTTTATGGTTTGAAACAATTTCAAAGCAAAATTTCAAACATCCAACATTTACCACAAACACAAACATTTTTTATATTACCTATACACACATTCATAACATACAAGCATCTAGGTTAGAAGATTATAAATAGGTAAGTATTTTCTTTTCTGATGTCCTTTTCAGAAAAAATATGCAAGGGTAGATTCACATAAACTAAACTTAATGCCATTAATGAATATCCAGAACAAAACTACAGAACTCCCAGAATATATCAGATTGAAACTGTGATAAAATTTAAATAAATCATATACTTGAACATGTAAAATATATTTGAAAAGAACTTTCTTGATTTAAACAAATAACCGCATCATTGTTTTAAATGCTATAAAGGGATTAAATATCAAAATTTTACAAAAATCATAAAAATTTTTTTATAATAATTCTATTTACATCCAAAGTATCTTATTACCTATGTCAAGAATATACCATCATGATCATAAGTAAGGAGAATATAAGTTTTCTGAATTTATTTTCAGAACTATAATTGTTATGATTAGGCTCATATAGACCAAATTTTAACAATAACTACATTATTTGAAACAGCATGAATGGCATTAAAAAATTTCCAAAAGATTTTCTTCAATACAGCAAAAACCATGAAACACTCATCAAATCAGGATCAAATTTATTATTAAATTCACATAAATCTTCCATTTGAACATAGCACAATACAATTTTAAAAGAACCTGATTCATTTAAGTAACTAACCATTAGCAGTGTCTTTAAATGCCTTAAAATGCTTATACCAATTTTTTTCAGAATCATAAAATACTTTTTTTATGATAATTCTATTTACATCCAAATTCTGTTATTACCTACATTAGAAATATAATATCATGTTTATAAATAAGAAGCATAAATAGCCTTTCTTATTTTCAGAATCATAACATGCATGAATAGTTTCACATAAATCAAATCGTAACAATAAGCACACTACTTTAAAGAATGTTAATTCCAATAACTAATTTACAAACTATTTTCTTCAGTACAGCAAAAACCTTGAAACACTCATCAAATTTATGATTGAATTCACATAAATCATACATTTAAATATAACACATACAGCATGAAAATAACCTAATTTATTTAAGAGAATATCTGCAGCAGTTTTACAACAAAGGCCTTAAATATTCAAATTTTAACAGAATCGCAAAACAATTTTTTTACGTTAATTCTATTTACCTTCAAAAGTTCTTATTACCTATATTAGAAATACATCTTTATGAATATAAATAAGCAAGCAATCATTTTTTTACTTCACTCTTATGCAAATAAATAAAATTCTTATTAATAAACATTTTAACCTACAAATATACTATTTTGGGAGATTTTAATGCCATAAAGTTGTAACAAAAGGACTCTTTTCAGTAGTGAAAAGTGTTTTAAACATCAGGATTATATAATAATTATATATATTATTAAGTTGGCAATAACAATTATTTTAAAGTTAGATAAATAAATTTGAAAAGGGTTTAAGCAAACATCTGCAATTAAGTATTTTTTCCTTGCGATGCCCTTAAATACCCCGATTTTTTATTTGAATTATGATGTTTTATTTTATAAGACAAATAACAAGATGGTAAAATAATTCTTAAATATTGATTATAAATTGCTATGATAATAAAAATTGCTTTTCACCGATTCTTGAACTTTTTCAGTTTTCTTTCCTCACTTCTTTCAAGGGACTTTGAAGAAATGTTTTTTACATAATTGTTCAAACAAATATTAAGAAAAGTCTTGACGACACTCATGATTATTATTTCATATGGCAAATGACATTCACAGCATCTCTCACTAAAACACACTACATCATTCATTTTGAGATAAGCCTCAGTTATTTTTGTAAGAAGCTGGTGTTGTTTTCCATTGTTGTGGATAAAATGCTTCTCATATTTTTCAGATATAATAGTTTGGAAAAGTAAATATGCAACTGATATCAACAACACCATATTTTCTGTCGGGTATTTTAAACCTCCTCGATTTACAATATCAATATATGCATAATTTGTTTCCGCTAATGTACCATCACAAGTTTCAACTAATAATTCTTTGTCCAAGACGCAGAAATCTATGCAAGCACTGCAGTTAGTTTTAATATTTCTTGTGCAATAACCAGCAATGTATGTGAGAACTTCTGCATCAGTGTCTGAAACTGCAGCCAATTCTACACCATTGCAAATAATTTCATTAAAAGGTGTAAGATCAACATCTTTACTCATTTCTTTAATGTCTGAAAATTCTGTAACAAACTGTTTTAAAGAGATGTTACCATATGAATTAGAATGAAGCTGAAGAATGGACTTCAATTTAATTTTTCTTTCAGACTCCAGAATTTGCTGAACTGAAACATGGTAATTTCCTCCAGACATCTGACGATATTGCGAAAATCTGTATTCCAATTTATCAGTCTGAAATTTGGACGTTAAAATAAATTTTGAGCTATTTACTAAAAGCTTTTTAATTACATCGATGATTGCATTTGTTGTTTGATAAAGAGCAAAGTAAGTTTCCTCGCTTAAGCATCCGCAACGAGACTGTTGCTTCATGTTTTTCCACTGCTCAAGCCAACAACAGAATTTTTCCAAAAACCTGAATCTTTTATCATCAGGTGCAGTAAATGCTTTGCTGTCTTCACATTTTATATAAAGGCTTTTGTTTAGGTGGCTCACATTCATAATGTTCCACCATTTTCTGATAATTTGCAAAAATTTTACCGTATCCTGCCAATTATCAATGCAGTGTTTCTTTCCTAATAATTGAAGAGCAGCATCATTACTCTCATGAAAAATATTTACAGCAAACTTCACATTTTGTTTTTCTAAACTTGAAGGATATAAACTTTTGAATGAAAGTTTATGGCCCATTTTCACAATTGAGGTCTTCTCCTTATGATATATATTCCTTAGATGCGAAAATTTAGGAATTATACATTTTGATGGATCATCGAAATCAGGACAACAAAATGTTTTTTGGGTGTCTAACTGATTAATCCAATTATTTCTTATTGATTTCAAAAGGTGTACCGAATCAAAAAGTAAGAATAATTTTTTCTCGTTATTTGCAGGGTTGCAGACATGAGTTGACATTTGTTTATGACCTAACTTCTGAAACATGTTCCTGTTTATTCTGTTGTTATCAGAAATCATCGAAACAACTGAAAATCCTGCTTCATCCAGAATATGAAGAGCTTTGCGGGTCAGGCAGCATAAATAATCTGCATTCATATTATTAACAGGAACTAAGGCAATAGTTTCTTTATAAGATGAATAAATAGAACTTATCATGAAAGCTTGTACAGTTGTAGCTTCAGTATCGGATTTATTTTCTGCAAAACCTGATATTGATTTCCCTTTATAAGCAATTGATTTCTTTACATAGATTTCATCAATTAGTAGATTTACAATTCTATTTTCATCGTTCAATTTGTTGAATTTTTCTCTCATGTACTTTTTTGTATTCTCATTTTGTAAGGAATTGTCGAGATTCAGAATGCTTGTAATTTTACCTAAATGATCGGTTGATGGCACTGACAATAAACCGCTGTCGTACAACAAAGAATAACATGATGAGGACTTCATGTATAAAGAATATGCAAAAATTAAAAGTTCACTGCTGTACCTTCGAGCCATTTTAGATTTATCACACAAGTTCATTTGCTCTAATATGAACTTTTTATTGTCATACATATCTTCATCAGGAGAAATACATTTTTTCCAATGATACACAGACTTTTCTTTTTCACTAGGAAGCACTTCATTTAAGTCATCTTTCTGCATATTTTTAATGAAACTTAAAATATTTTCCAGTTCACTCCATCGTAAAAGATGATCTGGATTATTTAGAATAATTTTGAAGTGAGATACAGGAACAGAAATATCACCAAAAAAAACATTTAAACTCATATCATTATTGATTTTTATGCTTGAAAGTACCCTTGGTGCTGACAATAAATTTAAATTAATTAAAAATACATGATCACTGTTTTTTATTACAATTGGTTTTGAAATTAAATTGAACGAATTTACCCGTAAATCCAATTGTTCACAAAAATCAATAAAACTTTTGATTCGGTCTTTATCTAAAAATTGCTGCAATGCAATTTCATCTGATTTTGCAAGTTTTTCAGATCTACTTGTTCTTGGAGTAGGTTTGTTTTCTGTCAGGTATTTTGGGCAATTAGGAAATATAGATGGATAAGCATCTTCCTTCACTTCTGGACATTTTTTAAGATAGTTCCATCTCTGTCTGATATTTCGTCAATTCTTATAATATCCGATTGAATGAAATGTTTTTCATACACAACACTTCTTGCAGATGGCGACCAGTTTCTTCGTGGAATCTTCTTGCACCATATACTTTTCTTTTCAACATCTTTTGGAAATTTAAAAACAGAAACGTACGTTCCAGCTTTGTCATAATTTGACTGGCATCCTTGGACACATCATCGATCTGGCATTATAAATAATATAAAATAAAATGGTTTAAAATAGTCGTTATTAATGAGGAACACTAAATATATACGCTACTCCAACGACACACATCCACGTCTCACACTTAAACGTTCTTTCCTCAGACGGAGTTTGTGATGTCAGATCGCATGACTTCTGAGCTTCCGTGGTCGATCCTGTAGTTGGCCATGGTTTAGCTAGGTATGTGTAGATCTTAAGGGTTGTAGTGAAATGTAGTTATTGCCTTGTTCATATCAGTAAGATATGAAAGGAAGGTTAATTAGTCACCACAAATCCTGACATTCAACTCTCCATATCTTAACTAAATGCATCAAGGCTGGGTATCTAAATTGGCTTGTTTTGGCCATGCATTCTAACTTCAATGAGATGTTTCTAATGCCAGCATTTCCAGGTCTCATTAAAAAAATATCCTGTCATTGTTTTTGCTACATGTGCTGATTGCTCTGTGGTGGGCTATTAGACTGAAAGTTGCACCATTTTGCAGTTGAAGTTATCCAGTATTCTCAAGGTTGTGTCTGCCCATCGGTGGCCGAGCTGCAAAGTCACTGAACATTGGTAGTTCTGTCCGAGGTTCAGATCTCATGAACGGGCCGGTTGAAAGGACGTTTCTGTGCTTTTCACCATGTGTGACATGTATATGAGCCAGTTTCCATTAGAAAGCCCTCCACAAAGGCATCCCTTCCCTTATATGTTCCACGAGTCTCTAGGACTCCACAAAGCTGGAAGGCTATTTATGGGGAGGGAGGCATCCCCATACGATAGCCCTTGAGGCTTTGCTGTAATCACGTAAACCAAATCAAGGTTGTGTCCATAATAGAAAACTGGAAGGAAAATACAAATGATCAAAAAAGTCTATTTCTTAAAGTTAGGAGAGTGGCTGCAGACTTCCACCTATGCAGGAATGTTTCATTTGTTGATGCTCTGAAATCGATTAAATCAGTTGCCGCCTAGATTCACATGACTACGCAGGAAACACATCCATGGAACAAATATATGAGGAACTTTAACTAATCAATCTAAAATTAAAAAAAAAAACTGGCAACTGACAGACCAAAAGCCGATAAAGAGCCTACTATTAATGAACTGAAAAGTAACAAAGAGTGTAAAATGTAGAAGAAGGGAAAAAAAAAGTTTAAATAGAAATTGTGAAAAAATTTAAAAGTTATACCTTATTAGAGATTATATGCCTTAAGTCTTGAGATTTGAAGATGGGTATAGAAGATAAACTTGATATCACCAACCAACATTGTCATGCATGAAGAACTGTAATGCTGAACCTGTAACTGTAGTACATGTGGAATTTTAATTTCACTTATTAATAACTCATAAATATATTCTACATGATGCAGTTAGGAAATAAACTTGAAGAAAAACCACTCAATGATCTTTATAATTTCAGGTAGATAGGCATCCTGGCACATATGCCACACACATGTTGATTGACTGAGAAGAAAATGAAATTTCATTGGATAAGCCACAGCGTCATATACGCTCCAACAAACATTAAAAAAATTACACTTAATTTACATTTATTCAGTAATTCACTTCCAGTAATATTGATGAAATACTCACTGATAATATTTTATAACATTTGCAACATAAATATAAATAGTGATATATCAATAAATAAAAAATAAACTCTGCTGATTTCTAATAGACATTATTTTTATGGGTTTGGTAAACTTAGTTTATAACTATAAATTATCATATTATGAATACAATGTTATGAAAAAGAATATGTCAATTAGATAATCAAATAGAATTTATAAAAGTAAACACTGTGAGAAGAAAGCAAACAAGCCACAAAACAGTGAGGCATGTGCAAGAATGAATATGGAACTTTATGGAAAGTTTTTGTGGCTGTTAAGAAGATGGTCACCAGAAAACTTGGACAAAATCTCAAAGAATTCGACAGAAAGTGTATGTATTACAGTGTCTTTACACCAAGCCCACTATAGTTCAAACGTAAACTGCCTTAGTAGAACCTGAGCATTCATAACAGGCTAAAATTTCACAGTGAATTCTACATTAACTGTTTCGCTTATGCATAACATGTGATCTAACCTATGAAGTTCTAAGACAAAGGTAAAATAAAATTCCTTCTGTGCTTCTTCAGTTCAGCAGATAAACCTCAGACCTAAATTTTCAACTCGCATTTTAACCATGGCCTATATACCCAAAATTATGGTAATTAACCTTTAAGCTATCATCGAGACAGATGCATGAATGGAAGTTGTTTACGGTATGTCATATGGAACTGTTAGAAATTCAGTACAATTGAGGAAAAATTGAGTTAAGTGTGTGTTTCAGAATTTTGCAAATAATTCTCAGAAAGCCACAGATTTGCATCATGTGTGTTTCCTATGTCTGATTATATTTATCAGTGTGAATAACTTTTTCTCTTATGTAAAGGCGCAAGCTGCTGTGAGATCCATCAGAAAACTGGTTGCAGGAAAATACCAGGTGTCAGAACAGAAACAACTGGCATATATCTACCCTCCAGACTTTTGTCCATTTTTAAAAAATCAGATAGGATTTCATGTTTTCTATATTATCAGATAGGATTTCATGTATTCAATAACTTTTTAAATGCATTAAGTTTGAAAATGGCAACTTTTTCCCTTTCTGCCCTTCTTTTTCTGCCACTGATGACTATTTGGCCCACATTTGATACTGAGTTTGACATGCCTGCACTAGAGTTACCCTGTAGTAACTTCTAAAAGATGAAAATGCACAGATCTGTATAATAAAGCCTCATAATTTTAATTGTTTAACACGTTTTAATTGTTCTGCTTTCAACAATTTCTATACTCTATATCTTTTAAAATTGATGTATCTTTTTTAGATTATTGAGAGTAGAATCCCATTTTAGCTTGTTTAACTTCCTAAAAGCTATAATATATGTATTAAATTTATTTGCTATGATTCATGCTTTGATATTTTGATCACAACTGTGGGTTTTAAATTACATTAATTTTTATCAAGCTATAGCATTTCATGTTTCATTTTTGTATTAATGTAATTTCATCATGTGATATTTTAATCATCTGGACTGCCTTTGTAAGGATGATAGCTTATGATGTTATCTTCATCTTTTTTTTTTTGGAGGTGGTTACGTATTAGTTATTCAAGGTCGCATTTTCTTGATGATAATATTTTGTTTGCAAAATATTTCCAGTTTAATTATTGTTTATATAATGGTAATTCTACCAAATTCTGAGACTGGATTATTTGAATTATAGCATGCAAGGGCTGTCAGCTTAAGGGAATGGGTACCTTTGTTCAGGACATTTTAAAGTAGCTTCGATTCACATTATGCAAGTCAAAAACCACAAAATCTTCTGCACAGCCAACTTGTTCTTTGTGACATGAACCCAAGTTGAACTACCTATGTTCAGTGGTCTTACGTCTTGACAGGTTAGGTATCACTTGAAAGATGGCAATGAGCATCTGATGTTCTGTTGGTAGCAAATTCTACAAGCTATGCTTGCTTGACATTATTTGTATTATTTAAAAAAGAATCAGTATTATGTATGTATATTTGTCACATTGAGGAAAATAGTGACATTTAGAGCCTTCAAATTTTGAATACACCTCAAAGCCTGAACTCTGAATTTTTTTATTTATTGTATTTTTATGTGAATTTAATAGAATTTCAATTAAGAAATTCAGCAATTGAAAAGCAGTATATTTTCATTCAGGAAAACGTAAGACATTTAAATTTCAAATTTAACTTGAAAATTTTGCAGTTTAAAAGAAATGCATTACTATTTGACAAAGCAAAAGATATTTGTCTTTTCAGTTTAATCAAGTAACTTGGGGTTTAAAAGAAACGTGCTGCCATGCCCAAAATAAAATATTTTTGTTTTCCACATGCTAATGTGTTGTCATTAGGTGAATCATAAGATATTTATTTCTTCTTTCAAACTTAAACTCTCTGCTATTAATTAAGCTATATAAAAAACAGTTTTTCATCACTATTATTATTAATTACTAACTGGAACTGTGAAATTACACTAACTGGACTCTTTTTTTTTTATTATAATTTTTTATTATATTTTAGGCGGCTATCTACAAAACTAGTTAATTAAATGTTTGGCTGCTTAAGTGAAGGAAAACTAGTGTGTGAAGTTGTTGCACTAAAAGGTGAGAAGAAAAGGTATAAATGATTGTTTCTGGGAGTATACCTTTTATAGACAAAAGCGGGGGGGGGGACTAAAGATAAGAAACAGATAAGGGTACCAAAATTTATTTGGAGATATTTTGTTGTGAAAAGATTACTGCCAAGAAAATGGAAACCAGTATAACTGATGAGTTTCTTTTTTTCCCTTCAGAAAACTTTCCAATATTTTATTTTTAATTTCTGAGAAACCTAATTGTGTATTTGCTGTAATATGACCTGTTTGGGTTTTACAGCAGGAAAATAACTTAACTTTAATATACACTGCTCGACATTGAAAATGCAACACCAAGAAGGAGAAGTCAGAAATTTATGCAAATTTTAGAGTAAATGCATGCCACTGAGTTATGCGAATGATGTGAAATGTGCAGCTCTCTGACACGCGTGAAGTAAGATATAAGGGAAGGAACGTGCAGAATGGGCAATATTCGTGTCGTTATTTCTTCCAGACGAATTATCGAAGAAAGTTGGTTTTTGTCCCGGAGGCTACATGTAATAGGAGAGAATGCCAGGCCGCCATTAACAAAGGCACTTCCAGCAGATAGACGATTTTACGAGGGGGTATGGTGATCGGACTGAGAAGAGCGGGTTGGTCTTTAATGTCAAATCGCAGCTGATACCCACATGGATGCGAACACGGTGCATCAGCTATTACGAACATGGTTGGAACAAGGGAATGTGGGAAGAAGGAGGGGTGCAGGTACAGCCAGAGTGACGTCAGCACGTGTGGATCGACGCATCCGCTGACAAGCTGTGGCAGTCTCGCAAGTCACTTGTACCATGATTCTGCAGCATGTGCAAGATATTCTGGATGTTCCCATGTCGACGAGAACCATTTCCTGTCGATTGGTTGAACGTGGCCTGCACCCATGGCATCTGTTAAGAAGATTGCCATTGACCCCACAGCATAGATGCCAACGTTTAGAATGATGCCTGACTGGAGCAATGTGGATGACAGAATGGTGAAACGTCGTGTTCTCAGATGAGTCACCCTTCTGTTTATCCAGTGACAGTCGCCGCATATGTGTAGGACATCGAAGTGGAGACAGATTTAATCCGGCGGTAACTGTGGAATGTCCCACCGTGGCATAATGGTTTGGGGCACTATTGCCTATAATTCCAGGTCACTTCTAGTTCGTATTCAGGGCACTATATGCTTGGATAATGTACTGCGGCCGGTGGCAATCCCCTACCTTCAGGGGCTGCCTAATGCAATTTTTCAGCAGTGGCTACCTAATGCAATTTTTTAGCAGGATAACGCCCGACCACACAGTGCTCGCATCTGCCAACATGCTCTGCAAAATATACAGATGCTTCCCTGGCCACTGTACTCTCCTGACCTGTCACCAATCGAACATGTGTGGGATGTGATTGGATGCCATTTGCAGACTCTGCCTCTGCCTTGTTCAGAAGACAAACTGTGGCAAATGGTTGAAAGGGAGTGGAGTGCCATCCCTCAGGACACCATCCGCACTCTTATTAAGTCTATGCCCAGACGTGTTTCTTTGTGCATCGCTGTCCGCGCTGGTCGTACATCCTACTGAGACGACGCCATTCTCGCTCTGTATTCTATCATTTTGAAATAAAGATCGCTTATTGCTGCTTGCTGTCTCTGTCTTTTATCCAAATTTCATCACTTTCTGACTACTCCTTCTTGGTGTTGCATTTCTAATGTCGAGCAGTGTACATAATGGTTGATGAAAATTCTTTTCCAGATGTTGTAACCAAAAAGGAAGTTAATGCCAGGTATGAAAATTGGCTTCAATATTCAGCACCTGTGCTGGCTGAAACATCAGAATATTTACATGTGTAAGTAATATATGTCAAATTTTATGTGCATTAGAAGATTTGCTAGCATACTGTCATGTATTAGCTGTACTTTTGATAACTGTCCAAGTGGCTTGACTGTATATATGCATTTCTCAAATTTGTTGCTGCTTTATTTATAGTGCCTTGTTTCTCAAAATAATATGCTAATTTATTTTATTTAATGATCTCATAGCAGTAAATGAAATTCTTTTTCAAATCAAGGCAGTAAATAGTAAGAAAAGACAGAATTTAAAACTAGAGCTAAAAAACTTTGATGGTTAGAGGGTTAATTGAGTTTTCACATTTTAAATATTCAGTAAATGCTGTGGGAGATTCTTTTATGCAGATATGTGTGTGTACCTGACAGTATCTGGGGAAAATATCATTAAGTAATTTCAAGCTGTTTTAAGTATGCATGCTAATCTTAGTTTATCATTGAAATTATGTATGATATGCACATGCTCATCAAAATAATTGAAAGAAGTTGGAATAGTCTGATGATTTGTTTGTTATTGTATAACAAGGACGGTTGAGATCATTTATGGTTTACTTGGCACTAATGCATTCACCTGGTGGAAGTGGAAATGGTAGCCAGTCAGAAATGAGTTCAGGGTGTTGTGTTCTGGAAGGCTGGAGACTGTGAGTTAATCGAATTTAAAATTTCCATCACTTTCCGTGCCATTTTCATGTATTCCATGATTATAGGTAATAAATGACAGGTTTCCTAGATGAATATCCTGCAAGTTTTTTTTTTTTTAACTCACTTGTACGAAGCAAAGGAAGTATTGTAATGACGAAAAATGTTAGGTATCATATTTCAACGAAAATATCCATTTTGACCACTATCAAATGCAATGTAATGATGTTTTGCATGACATCTGTATGTAAGGAGAGAATAGTCTTTGTTCCCAGATGGATTATAAAATTGATTTAAAATGGATTCAGAAGAGTTTTTTTTTTTGCGATGTCTGTACATGCATATGTATCTCGCATAACTAAATAACGAGTAGCTTCAGAACGTTGAAATTTTTTATATAGGACTGCTATAACAGGTAGTTATGCACCTTCTTTTTGGTTGCAATTGGATACTCCAAAGTACTCATTCTGTTACTCGGGTCGGTGAGCTCAGTTTTTTTTTTATTCTTATAGGTTGGTAAATTGTGCATTTTTTGCTTTAAAAATGATTTAATTATGTTAATTTTATCTTCCAGTTAAAGTTTTTATGTCTTTAGTTAATCTGCATGGAATAGTTGTAGAATTTTCAACAATTTAAGTTGTTTAAGTGTGGCTAAGCCTGATTTTTGTTTACCATAGCTGCCATATTTGTTTACATTTGAAACTTAGCAGAATAGTAAATTAAGTCAGTTTCTGCACCTTTGATGTTTTTTTGCTGAGTGGGAACACCAGAAGTAACCGAAAAATCTGCTCTCATGCCTTCTGGCCAAATTATGGGAATCTCTAATCATTATCTGTAATGAAATTTGATGAAATAAATTTAAATGAAATGCAGCAAAAAATTCATATAATTTAATATTCTGTACAAGTCATGAGGTGTCTGCATCAGATTTTTTGCTTTTATTTTTTTTGGAAGTGAATGAACTGAGGTTTTGTTTCAGATTGTTAGAAAAAAAGTCTTGCACAAACAATTCAGCATAATGAAATTTATTAATATTTATTAGGAATGGAAACTTATTTTTGATATTTATTAGACAGTCCTTGAAAGCATAAGCACATAGCAGTAAAATAAGCAAATGAATGTAAGCCCAGTAGGTTTTCAATTTATGAATTGCTATAAATTGAAAAAAATTGCTCATAAGGTAGGAAGTTTGCAACCGATAGTTGGCATTAAAAGAACTATAAGCCTTTTGCATAATTTTTGCATTTGAGACCTAAGCAATGATTTGTAAAGCAACACACAATTTGTAAACTAAATAGAAATCTTGAGTGTTAGTTCATTCTATGTTTAGAAATGAACTTACATGAAACATGTAGACTGTGATATATCTATATGCTTTACTAATAGTCTTTGCAGTATATACTAGACAGAACATAAAAATTGAAGTCTGTATAAGCAACATATTTTCTAATTAAAAAAAACTAAATGTAAAAGTTATCTAATGACTTTATTTAGCTTATGAAGATATGTTTTTTTTTTAGGAAAAGAAACATCGAAATTATGACTATTTCCTTTTGAACTGTAAATAGAATCTGCATTTTCAGTAAATTTATCAATGTGGTTCATATGTGTGGTAGTAATTACTAATATGTGTTTTATCTTGATAATTTGCAAAAAAAAAAAAAACTTCTTTGATAAAACTAGAAGTTCTTCAGCTGTCCAGACGTGGTAGTGGCTAGTGACCCTGACTACCATACCAAAAGATCGAATCCTGAAGAAGGCATAAATATTTGTAAGTGTATAGCATCCTTAAGGCATGGGAGCACTCTAAATATATAATAAGTCGAAATTCTCTCCTGGGAATTGGTCATAGAGGAAGAGGGGTGGGTGACCCTTGAACCACCTGGGATACTTTCCCTTAAAATTGCAGTTGGACTGGGCAAAATCATACTCTCACTATATGATGTCCAAGGCTCTTGCCAATGACAAGCATAGTAATCTTGTACTCCTTGCCATGATGGAATTTCGTGGGCATGTTCTGATATCAGACAAGCGAGATTAGTCCCAGCAACAACAGAGTTTCTTTACTAGAATATTTGTTATAAATCTCTGTTCATTAAAAGTAAATATCTGTATGGAAATGCTGTATTTTATTGCTCATATTAAAATGTTTTAGCGGTTTGATAATTTAAATTTTCTTTTCTATGAAATATTTAACTTTTTTGATGTAATTTTTATTTTTCTACATTTTAGGATTGATATACAGACAAAATAATATTATGACATTTTGAAGTAAAAATATAAACTCACTATTTTGTTAAAATAATAATATTGAGTAATTATGTGCATATAATTTTTTTCACTTGAACATTAATTGCACTTCTAGCACTTAGGTACATAAATAGTTTTTTAAGAACTTAAAAATTAATTAAATTCCAATACCAGGAGCTTCTGGCTGGATTAAATGCCTATCCTAAGGCATAATACTATAAAAGTGTATAAATTTGAATTGCAAATGCTAGATGTACAAAAGAAAAACTTAAAAATAAATAAATAAATATATGAAAGTTTTCAGATTTTACATTACACAGGGGCTTTTTTTGTAACATTTTGTCTGTTACCTTTATTTATAAAATATCATGTTCTTTACACTTAAACCATAAAATTCAATTCAACAGCAATATCGCAAAATAATTTTAAAATGAGTATGTCTAGAATTTCCGATACACTGTCTCATGCGCTGGAGATAAATTTTTTTTCCCCCTTCCGTACAGTGTCGCTATTCCTTGTTTTGAAATAGTTGAGTTTATTAATCAAAAATTTTCTAATGTCTGACAAAATATGAAATAGATAATAAAACAAATTCTAAATTAGGCCTCCCAGATGCCCATATTCAGTGGAGGATTATGTTATTCAAAATTTGATGGTTCTAGGTACCGTTGTTTTATCACACTGCAAGAAACATACATACATTTATTATTTAATTTATTTAAATATAATACAGGGCTGTAATTGGTGGCAACAGTCTGAAAAGTGAATCAACACAAAATGCCAAAACAAAATTAATAACTCTTCTGGGCTAACTCCATTTGGACTAAAAAAAAATTCATTTGTACAAGAACACACATATATATATATATATGTATAAAAGAATTCAGTTACAATATATAAAAATATGATCTTCATAAGAAAGTACATCAAATATAAATGTTTGTAAATTAGTTGAGTTCATTATCTGAGGTTTTGGAAAAGCTAAGATAATTAAGTTATCTGAATAGTAATCAGTAAATGTTTAAATGTGAGTTATTCTGTAGTATATTTCCTTTCTAGATGCAATTATGAAGTTCGATCACAAATTCTAGTTTGTGGAGGGGTGAAGATTCTCTTATTATTATGGAAATAATAATTGTACATTAGAGCTCTTTCCCAAGTGTTTTTCATACTAGGTCTTGAATACATGGGGATGTACTAAAGGCTTTTAAAGTATCACATAGTGAATTATAAGTTCTTCATTTTGAATTCCTTCTGAATAGTGCAGTTTCTTGACCAATAAAAAGATCTGTAAAACTTGCATTTCTTTATTTTGGTTGCTCTTTTTCACTCTTGGTTTCATGAATATTTGAATCCAACACACATGCACACACACACACACACTCAATCAGAGAATTCATCAGCTTCTCTCATGTTATCCATTTTTTGCCAGGAATGCACCATTACCCTCACATCATATTCCACATGATTATTATCTATGCCATTCATTATACTCCAAGATGAGATCAATACTCCAAGTTGAGCTTTCTTCTGTAATCTAATGTTGCTGTCTTACTGAACTGCACCACAATTTGTTCAGTTAGAAGCCTTTTCCTACAGCATAGTGGTTATGATGCTTGAAAAGTAATCACACTATTAAATATAACAAAATATTTATTCAAGAAGATACTAAATACTTTTTTTATGTTTATATCAATATGTTATGCCTTAGTAAATGCAGCAGTCTTGAAATATCATAGACATATTGTTATCAATTTTAAATTCATATATTAATAATTATTTTCAGCATTTTTAAATTTTTAGAATGAAGATTCAATTTTTACAATTCAGGTTACTAAATAAAGAATATGTAATTTTTCAGTCATGGCCACTTCTGATTACATCAAAGTGTAGACATAACTCACCTTTATGTACCTCATATACTCCGTATGTTCATTCACATTTTTTTTCTTTTGATGTGTCATTTTTTGTTATTACACTATGAGGTTTCTTGTATTTCTATAGTCACTCCTTCTCTAAGTGTTGATCTGACTCCCGAGTGAAACATGTTGTAAATCTTAATGTAGCTAGTTTATTTTGCTTCTTTTTCATTTCTTCTGATTTTATCAGTGTTATTTAAAAAAATTTTAATGAAATTTGCATCTTTTTGGATTCTTTATTATTTAATTACAATACAAAGTCTGAGATCCTGACTCGTCGGGGCATCGGTGATTCCGGATTTGGGATTTTTCTGTATATTAGGTCATCAATTTAAATCTAGTCAGATGGCATGCAAAAATTACAAAATTAAAATTCCAAATTGTGATTTATGAAATAATGAGCATTTATGATCTAAAGGGTACCAAAATTTACAAAAAAAAAAAAAAAAAAGCTTAATATTTTTTTTTTT
>KK121096.1:262868-284738 GCA_000611955.2 Stegodyphus mimosarum
TCTAAAGGGTAACAAAATTTACAAAAAAAAGCTTAATATTTATTTATTTACTTTATTGAACATTTCTTTCGATGTAAGTTGTAAGTTGCTTCTTTTTTTGTGCTAATACTTTCTCTTTAATTCTATAAACATACATAATTTCTTGTTCAGTTACAAAATTCCACTGTTCAAGTCCTGTAAGTGCTGTGTTGAGAATTCCGATAACTTGTTAGTTGAAATTTTTTCGTTTTCAATAACCTCTTTGTCACTTTCTTCACTATCAGCAGGTGTATTTTATGGATCTAGAACCATACTCCAGATTTCGCCATGCGTTGATTGATGATTGGGGCATTGTCATTGCAATGAAAATCTTCTGTTACGTCATCTTCATTCATTATCGCTTCTCCACATTTCTTTACAAAGTCCATTAACTGGAAAATTTCACCTTTGGTTTGCGACATCTGAAAGCCTTGCGGCTATCATCTTCATCATCCTCACCATAAAATATAGTATCTGGCCATAAATTTTGCCAAGCAAGTATCTGGAGGCACATACTCCCACGATCTTGCGATGCTCCACACAGCAGATTTTATGCTAAAATATTTAAAAAATTCTTGAATAATCTTGCCATTGTTCAAGAAATTTAACATGGATTTTTAAAAATGCTACTTTATATTTGCATTTCTGCACTCGCATAATTCTGATATCCGTAGGCTGAATGATGGACCCATGATTTGGAGAGAAGAATAATAAGGGTACATTATTTTTCACTAAAAGTGAAATATGAGCAGACAGTTATCTACAAGTGGGACAATTTTTTCGTCATCGGGTAAACCAACCGAATTCAAATTTTGCCAAGCCTCGTGTATGAAATCATTTTCAAATCAATTATGCATTAACGCTTGTGTCATTCATGCTCTTTTATTTGCATAATATATAACAGAGAAAATCTTACGCCTTTAAATGTTCGAAGCCGTGTATTTTTTCCGTTTACGAAGAGTTTGCACTTGTGCATTCCATGCACCTGCTAAAATTGTTAATTTCGCTTTGGAAACTTTGACACCAGTTGAAGCCTTTTCTCTAGAGGCTGCCAAGGTATTTTGTGGTACATATTGGCAGAAAAGGTCAGTTTGATCCATGTTGTAAATTTGTTCTGGAGATAATTTTTCACTAGTAATGAGTTGTATGAATTCATCTGCAAATAGTTGAAGCTTTTCCACCTGAAATTTTGAATTGCCTTATACCATGGCAATTTTTAATTTTTGGTTAACCGATCTGTTGAAAATGTGCACTTAGTTTTGAAGTTCATTTTCTCATGAAATATTTTGACTTGAGTTATTAGCACTGTATCTGTCAATGGCACGCGCTCATTGCAAAGCTGTCTGACTCATTCATTACTTTGTCATGATCGTCACATCTTGCATAATGAATAATTTTTCTGTCATTCATTGCGAGTCAGAATCTCAATAAATAAATAAATAAATAAATAAATAAAATAAAAAATTCTTTTTTCTGTTTCCTTATGTCATCTGCAGTTGACTTTCCAATGCCATACTCCTCACATAATTTTTAGAAGGATAAACCTTTATCCATTTTTTTAGCACTTCCACTTTTTGCTTAATTTACATCAAAACATGCTTTCACTTTGTAGATCCTATTGCAGCTCCAGAATGAGAAACTGTTTTCGACATAATCGGAAGTTCAAGCTTTAATTTTTATAAAATTGTTGTAATAATAACAATTTGCAAAAAATAATAAGTTAGATCAAATCAGAAGATTAAGGAAAAGCACAATCTGCTGTATTAACTGAAATTCCTTAGAATCAGTAAAGTGTAATTTTAGCCTAGCGTAATAGCGTCCGCTATATATTATTGGCTGTGTATCATGAGATTGGCGATGCTAAATTTTGTTTTTCTTCTAGCGCATACTGAGACAATTAAGCCTGAATTGTATTAGTTTAGATATTTATTATATCTATGTCTATTTCTTACAATAGACCAATCTGAGTTCTGAATATATAAACTCCCACATATACTTAAGGCTTATTGATGGCCAGCGCTAGATATCGCCTGATGTAGTTTTTGGTGGGTCCTAAATTCTGCTACAAAGCGCCACTCTAAGTTCTAAATTTTTGCTGCCCCTAAACTTTGAATCCCAATACTTTCCCTAAAATTTGTTATCCCTTAATTTTGCTGCTCAGTGCTTCTCTAAATTCCAAAAATTTTGTTTTCCCTGAATTCTGCCATACAAGCTCTGATGATGGTTCTGGGTTTATGTGAATAACATATCAGTTATTCTTAATTCAAATAGCACTAAATTTAATCTTTTGGCCTATAAGTTTCATTAACAAAATCTATTTTTAGTGTATGAAACGAAATTTTTCCCTGTCAACATTTCTTAGCGCATTTAACTTAAGTCTCATCATTGCCAAGCGTAATATCAGCATAAAAGGTTGCCAAACTCTTTGTTATTCAATTGCTAATATAAAAAAACTGTTTAGACATCGCTGCATGAGTCATTACCCAAGTTGTCATGGTGATGAAAGCAAAATATAATAAATAGTCATTTGCCAAGTTGGTGTCAGGGACATAAAATACTAATAGGCATAGAATCAGTTATGTTTCTATGTAGAATGTTTCAGTTTGAAGTGTATGCAAAGCAGATATGCAGCTACAGAGCCTTGACCTCGTAAATTTATACTAAAATGATTGTTTTTTCAATAATGAGGTATTTTATTTAGTGCCTAAGTGAAATTAAGAATCGGGACTCTCCGCATGTTTTATCATGAGAGGAAGAAATCAAATGCGCATGGGTAAAGTATACACACACTATATATATATAAAAAAAAATTGTTTGTGGCTTTGAGGTCCGGATTTAACATTTTGCCAGATTTTGGACGTCTGGATCTTAGACTATGTAGTGTATATGTCTTCAATCTTTCCAGCCTTAATGTTTTCATTTGAAATAGTCCCCCAGTTTTAAAAATATACACTTAATCTTTCCTTTTTGCATTCTTTAACATGATGCATATTTTCTGCTATGTTCTAAAAAAATGCAATATAATTTCTCATTCTACAATATTCTTATGCACAAAAAAAATATTTTGACCTGGGATTCACTGCCTTGCACTATATAGACAATCTACCAATAATTCTTAGCTAGTTCTATGATATCAGTGACTATAAAATGATGTGCAAATCACTAGAGAAATTCTGAGCGTTCTGCTTTTAACCTGTGATTTCTTTAACAGGACATGTTGTGATGCCTGTCATTGTTATCTGCAATGAAAACATGTTTGCATTTTTAGATCTTAAATATCAGCATTCATTCTTCCTCACATGAAAAGAATTTTATTTTAAAGTTTATATGCACTATGTCACAGCATTAAAAGCTCATTTAATGTGAAATCAGATATTTCTATCAACTGAAAATTGATTCATCAATTTGCCACATGTAGTGTTATTTAGATGCCACTAAAGTTCAGTTTTTGTCAAAAGTTAAATTGCACAATACTAAAAAATAAAATAAGAAGTTTATATAAAATTATTCATTACAATTATGAGTGCTTTTTGTCCAAAATCTGAAATTCAGAATTTAGATATTTGAATGGGCAGGCACTTTGAAATTGCTTCTCAGGCACTGAATTGCTGACCCCTGCTTTGTAAGAATTCTGTTTAACTATTTCCTTAAAGAGATTAACTAAAAAAGGTAACATGGACCAAGCAGCAGTATTGAAAGCCAAATTGTTCAAATTGCTATAGGTACTGCATATAACAATTCAGCCATGCAATATAAAATAAAATTAAAAAAAAAAGTCTGAAAGCTTTCAGATTTTATATTATGCTCAAATGGCAATTTTTTTCCATTTACAGACAAATGTGAGTTTCAAGAGAATTTGGGCTAAAAATATTTAAAAACAACATATCTTTAGAATTTCTGATAGACAATCTTGCATGCTGGAGATAAAAATGTTTTATTCCTTACAGTGTTGCCACTGCTTGCTTTGAAATTGTTGAGATTTTTAATCAAAAATTCATTAAAGTTTTAAAAAATATGCAATAGACAATAAAAAAAAATTTCAAAATTCCAGATTCAATCTTCTAGGTGCCCTTGTTCAGGTGGAGGACTATGCTATTCAAAATTTGATGACTCTAGGTATTGTTGTTTTTTCGCAGTGTGAGAAACATACATACATTCATGTAAATTCTTCATCATTTAGTTTCTTTAAATATAATATAGGACAATAACATTTGGTGGCAAAAATTTGAAAAGTGGTTTGGACATTTAAAGCGATTTGATGCAAAATGCCATTTCGTCTCAAATCTTTTAATTATTAGCTCATTTGGGCTAATAATTAAAAGATCTGTTGAGAAAATGTGTTTAAACCATGCTGGGGCTTCAGAATATAAATTTTTTACTTTACTATTAAAACTTGAAGTACTATTCTAAATCTTGTTGAATGCAAAATATGTGTAACTCAAGTCGTAGGTGAACAAAGTTATTGAAAACAAAATCGAATTTATTAAAGTGTTAAATATTTTTATTTGTAATGCAAAACTGCTTAATGAAAATTTGTGTGTGTGTGAGAAAGGTGGCAGACATTAGACCAATATTGTTCTTCTTGAGAAAGCTAAGGCAAAAAAAGGAAGAAGATAATTAAAAAAAAATATTCGGAATGCATAAATAATAGTCTAAGAAAATATGGCATATAAATTGAACGGATTTTGAATATTTGTCAAAAATGAAATCAACCTGTAAAAATATTGTTACATTACTTCCTTTTTAGATTTTGTGTCGTGCTAAAGAAAATCAGTGAAAAAAATTTGAGTTTTTTAATAATAAATATTGCTAGAAATACATATAAAAGTTGGAAAAAAAGTATTCATTTTTCACTGTATGGATGGCTCGGAAAAAAATTGAACAATTAATTCATGATTCTATTATTAAATTTATCTGAATACTTGTAGGAATTGTTTTCTTAGTACTTGCTATAATAAGTAAATGTGTTCTTTTTTCATTTCTCTTTCCAAAGCACACTAGAAGCTGCTTTGCTATTTCATAAATTCCTGGATCTATACATGGAGACATCCAAAAAATACATGCCATTAATCTTTTTAGTTTTAAATATTTTATTTAAAAGTTTCAGGATCTGTTTTTTTTTTTTGAATCTTTTAAATCTTAGTATTGTTGATTAAAAAATACATACATACAATATGCTTTTATGTGTTTTTGGAATTCTGCATGTTTATGCAAAAAAGGTTTGCATCGCGTCTAAATGTCTCCAACAACTATTCTATTTTTTAAAACTTTATTTTAATCTTCTGAATTATTTGCTAATCTTGAGCTTGTATAACACGGTACAGAGACACTTCACTCGGGGGAAATATTGACGCATCGAAGAATAGGACATTTACCCTCTTATTCTGGCTAGCGAACAATAGTAGTGCAGCAGAAAACCCATTACAGTTGTAAAAGAAACGAAACACCTGCTTCAAGTAAAACACGGAAATGGAAGCTACTATAGTTTCTGGATTTGCTATTTTCTTTAACTTTGTTTATTTTTTGCTACTCCACTGAAGTAAATTAATGCATGTTGTGCCAGGATTTACCAAATCATAATTTATTTCTACGTGTTCTTAATTTTTAATGTATTTTCTAAACATAGAATTTCATAGAAATCATATTCTTGATTTTTTTTTCAACTAGTTGAACATTTATTACTTCCCTACTAGCTATCACATAATTCTTCAAACATCCAAGATAGCAGAATGGTCTCAGTTTCTAAGCTGATTTTACTTATTTTTCTTTCGTCTAAAATGAGGTCAGTACTTCAGTCTTTTATAACAATATTTAATACTAAATAAGAAAGGCAAATTATATATTTTTACTTTCTTGTTCGAAATAAAAAGGAAGTAGTGTAACCGCGAAAAATCTCGAGTATCATATTTCAAGGAACATATCCATTTTGACCGCGATCGAATGCAATTTAATAATATTTCTGTGTCACATATGTACCTAAGGACAGTATAAAAGACTCTTTCTCCCCAAAAAAATTATGAAACTAATTTAAAATGAATTCTGAAGAGAATTTTTCTTGGAGTCTGTGCATACGTACCTATGTATCTATGTATTTCGCATAATTCAAAAACGAGAAGCCTCAAAATGTTGAAATTTTGAATATAGCACTGCTATAATATATCGATTTGCACCTCCCATTTTGTTAGCTATCTGCAGCACCAAAAGTATATATATATATATACATCCACTTTGAATGCTGATATTATTTTATTCAAATTTAAGTTTTATTTCCTGGCAAACTGTTTGAAACCTTTTAAATTATTACATTTCTCTGTGGCTCCATTGGTAGTGAAACTAGCAGAGAAAGTAACAGAGAGCGTAGACCAGTACTTGCACATAGTATTCATTTGTTCTTGTCTTTTCATTTTTGAAATTTCTAGTCTTGATATGTTAACTGATAAAGCATGTTTACATAATTCTTTTTATGGAAAATTATTTGCGGTGTATTTCACAGTAATCAAGCTTTCTAGAATGGCTTCCCTATTAATTATCTTGACTTAAAGTGTGACCTTGAACATTTCAATAAATTCAGTTTTCTATGTTTCTTTGAGTAATTGTTTAGGAGATGTATAAAATTAAATGAAATAATTTTTTAAATGTTGTATTTCAGGAATGTTTAAAAAATATATTATTTTACAATAATGATGATATCTATAAAGCATTTTATAATCTAAATGCATTTTTCAAAACCCTGAAAATGAAGTGTTTTCCTCTAATAGTGTTTGCGATATATAAAAAGGCATTAATAAAGGAAATTTATTTCAGGAATCCATTAAAAGTTCCTGAAAAGATTCCCAAGTTCTGTTCTGAAAGCATTTGTTTGAATTTTTTTGGAAATGATACAGCTTGTGAAGGGGAACTTCATTCCAGTCAGAGTAAGCATACTTAATAAAATCCTTTTTTTCACTTTTATGGAATTTCTTCTTTAAATTATTCTAACATTAACCCTCTCACTGCACAATTTTTTTATCAAATAGGTTCAAAAATTGCATATTTTTTTAATTACATATTTCAGATCTACGTATATTTTGGAGCTAAAATATAAACTAAAGTTTTGTAAAAAAGATTTTTTTTTCCAGTATAGAATTAGATCATAAAAAAAGGTTTTCGGAAAATGTAAACTGAAGAATAATCATATAAAAGAAAAATTTTGAAAATTAATCTTGGCTAAATTATGATTTATTTTATAAAATATAATGGTAAACGTATATCTTAATGAAAATATGCAAAATATTTACAAAACATTTATTAGAAATTAAGTGTAATATGATAAGCTTCGAAACAAGGCTTGAGGCATCCTACTTCGCCATCTTTGCACCAAATAGGCTTTTTTTTTGCGATTTTTTTTGCCAGTTTAGAAACAAACAGTACAATGTCTACGAATTTCTTTCTTCATGGAATTGGAAGATATATATCTAGCAAAACGTCAAGCAGTTAGTCTCGTGTGATTGAGAGTTGAACTACAGGACATCTTTGAGCTTTGAAAAGAGCGCGAAAAATGGCGCAAAACATGTTTTTGTATTTTGCAGAAATATGGACAACTAATGCCGTCTGTTAACCCAGATCTAAATAAATAATTAAACAACACAGAAAAGCCAAAATCAAACCATGAACTGAAAAAGAGTTGGTTGCACAGTTAAATAATAAAAACAAAAAGCATCCCTGCAAAAATCAAGGGTTGTGGAAATTTGGCTACTTCTGGGTTGCCCATGGAAATCATGGGATACGCAGCGAGAGGGTTAATACTGTATTATATTATATTGTACAATAATTGAAAATTTTAGCTTCCAGGGAATGTTCTAATTCCCAAGTGAACCTTGTTTCTGTGTCTCAAATACGTATCCTTTCTATTGCAATAACTGAGAAACATAATTATTATTCAGCATTTTTACTGTTCAAATATATTTATTTTCAGTTGTGCAGCAATTTTTATCTTTAAATTTTATTTCATGTATATTTTGCATCTAGAAATTTGCTTCGTGTTCATAACAAATATAAGAAATGATTTTTACTTAATATTAAACAGAGCTGTGAAAGTAGTGAATACTACTTATTTAAAAAAATTTGGGGAAAAAAGGAAATTTTATTGCTCTCATTTTAAATTTAAAAAAAAATTTCTTATACATTATTTTACCACGAAAATAAGCATAATATGCAGAGATGTTTATTTAGGGAAATTAAATGCAAATTAATTTCTAATATCTTTTTTTGTTTTACACTTGTTAAGTCCACTGTCTCTGGCTGCAGGCTCTAGAGAAATAAAAGTCTCCGCAACTGCCTGTTTACTTCTGTGAATAATGTTGATGTCATCAGCATATGCTAGTAACTGTATAGATCTCTGAAATATGGTGCCTCTGGTTATAATTCTGGCATCTCTAATAGCCTTTTAAAGGGTGATACTGAAAAACATGCATGCAAGGGCTTCACCCTATCTCAACCCCCTTTCACTGTAAAATGCCTCTGATAAATTAGAAATGATTTTAACTATGCAATTTATTCTCTTTAAAGTCATTCTAGATAGATAAATCAGTTTTCTAGAAAATCCAAATCCCAGCGTAGCTTCAAACAGTTTTTTACGGTATATGATATCAAAAGCAGCTTTAAAATCTAAGTCAACACTATGTTCAATAGTTTTTTCAAAATTTGTCTAACAAGAATGTGTTTGATTAATACACTCTGCAAAGAAATTAAGAGAATTTTCATATTTGATCTACGACCTCCAGAACTACTGGACAGATTTTAATAAAATTTGGAGTGAATATAGGTTGACATAATACAAACAAAATAAACATTCAACAGTTATAATAGACACGTACATTCGTGTGTAACACCCATGGGAGTCTGGAGGTCTGAAACAGCAGTTGTAGAAGACACAAAATAAATGCATTAATAGGGGGTATGGTCCCCTCTTACAGCCATACAGGTCTTGCAGTGTGATGTCATACTGGAAATAAGGCAATTTATATTGGTCCCACTCATTCAGCAACGCTGTTTTCAGTTTCTGGATAGTTCTCGGCAGAGGATTGCCAGTTGCAGTTGCCCTCCCCAGAGTGTTCAGGACATGCTCTATAGGGTGGAGGTCTGGAGACCTGGCTGGCCAATCCATCTGGCTAATATCCTCACTCTCGAGAAATTCGTCAACCAGAAGAGCTCTATGTGGCCTCGCGTTATCATCTTGTAAATAACTCGGGGCCCACTGCACCCCGGAAAAGGTGAACATAGGGCTCTAAGACCTCATCCCTATACCTTATACCAGTCACAAAGCCTCTGTCAAAGATGCAGAGAGGTGTGCAGCCATCCAGCATGATGCTTGCCCAGATCATTACACCGCCACTGTCATAATTGTTGATTTCGCAAACATTGGAGGGTAAGTAGCGGGTCTCTCGCTCTCTCCATATGAAAGTAGGGCGAGAATCGGTGTTTAGGCTAAAATGGGACTCATCGGTGAACAGAACGATCGCCCATTGCTCCGTACTCCAATCACTATGCTGCCTGCACCATGTTAATCGGACTCTGCTGTTCATAGATGTGAGCGGGATGCAAACAGCTGGTCTTCTGGCAAACGACCCTCTCATTCAGTCTTTTGGAAATAGTCACCTTTGTTACATGGGTTCCTGTGGCTGCATACAGATCCCGAAAGAGCTGAGAAGCTGTAGCCCCTCTGTTACGCCTCGCTAAAATGGACAAATAGGACAAATCTCTGGCCATCGTGGCTCTTGGACGACCTTGCTCAGGCTTTCCCTCGATGGATCCAGTATCCTGGAACTGTTTCCATAGGTAACATATGACGCTGGGCGTTAAATTCAACTCTCTGCGTATCTGGACTTGTGATAGGTCTTCCTCTATCCTCCCCACAATTCACCTCATTCCATCATCTAAACATTGGTGGTTGCTCATTTTTATTGTTCTGATGTGATTTTAACCAATTGCTGCAAGATAACACCAAGAAATTTGCTGAGGTGTACTAGTGAACGTAATTTGTCTTACCTTCCACACGCTGTAAAGCCTGTTTTTCTGCTGGCTCCACCTACACACATGTGTATACTTACATATTTGCCGTACAAAATTTGCATTTTTATCTAGAAGCAGTGGTTTTTCCTTCAGTCCATTTCTTTTCATGCAATTCGATAAAATATGCAAATTCTCTTAATTTATTTCACCAGTGTAGTAGATTTTCTAGCTTGAAATCCACATTGGTAGCTGCCAATAGCTGTAGATGCATACGGTGATAACCTATTATATAGAAGATGGGAAAAGATTTTAAATGCTACATTTTAGAGGGTGATACCTCAATAGCTGCAGCATTCGAGTCTGTCTCCTTTTCAAAAGATGGGACAAATGGAACCCTCTTCCCATTCAATGGGCACCTGCTTCTCAGTTCAAGCATGAAATATAATCTTATGAATAGCATCAATCAGTTCAGGTAGGTCAACATTAATAAGTTCTGCCTGCAGCCCTGCTGCTATTTAGCTTTTCAATAGCCTTCCTCACTTCATAAAAAGGATGGTCCATCGGGTTCCAGCATTCGATCATTTTCAACAACATTCATGTTGTTGGAGTTTTTCTAACTTAAGTGTTTAAGTTTTAAAGTTCAATATCAAATGAAAGTCAAAATTTGGATAACCATTCTAAATCACATGAATATGGCAAATATTGCATGGGTGTAAAAGTTTATGACATACATGATAACAACATATAGACTGTAAAACTTGTGTGTTCAAATAAACAGTAAATAGTTACCAGATACTCCAACAGAGTAATTAGATTATGCATTGTGTTCACTTAAAATACTATTGGGTCCAGTGTTCTAAATTAAAAAGTGAAAAAATTACAAGAGAAGTTAAATTAAATATAGGATTTATTAAGAGATAAACTTACTTAATACAAATTTTTACATAGGTGAGGGTGGTGGTGTTTCAAAAAGAAAAAAAAAGAAAATTTTTATACCGATTTTGACAATGGTAAGGGTACATGAAGATACGTGGATACAAAATCATGGTTGTAGACGTCAACAAAAATTTTCTTGGTTTGCCATTTCACTTGCTTTCTATAAGGAGAGAAAAAGAAATGATATTAGTTATTGAAATGTTTTGTCATTTTCATCGCCCTCCATAGGAGCCTTCTCTCATCCGTTTCTTCCGACATCGTTCTCTGGTCGCAGACAGCTACTCTCGTGACACCTTCAGATAGTATTTTTTTCTCGTCGTCTCCCAACGTCTCTCCTCTCTCGTAGATCGCTCCAAGCCCTTTTTCTTCCTTTCGCCAAATCTCGATTGGCGATCCTAGATGGTACAAGACAGGCCAATTGCCCGGCAACCCCAGGGGGAAAAAAAGCACACAGGAAGGTGAAGCCAGGTAGTTCGAACTCCTGAAATTGGCAAATAATCGCTGAACCTCCAAGGTCATCAACCCGTCAGCAGAGCTAGCCTCTTCTCGGGGTCTCAATCCAGCATAGAAAAAGCCTGCGAGTAAGCAAATCACCCCGTCCCCTCGACCTTGGCGTATGGTACTGTAGGTTGAAATTGCCCTCTCTGGCAGGGTGCAAAAGTTTCCATTGATGACAGATGTTTCCCAGATCACAGTCTGGCGGGTGAAGAAAGTTGAAAACAAGATCATAAATCTAGATTTCCCAAAAGGCAACGTAAAAAATTTTCGAAAGAATAAAGGCTTTGTTTTTTAAATACTAATTAATACAAGAGCGAAGAAAAGTACTTCAATTAAAATATAATAATCACATAGATAAATTTCTTAGGTTTTCTACAACACCGAACACGACCACCATAGTCAGAAAATAAAAAATTACTTCAATTAAAATATAATAATCATGTAAGAAAAATTTTATGTTTTCCACAACACCAAAATGACGACCATAATCAGAAGATATGGATCCCAAATTTAGCAGAAAAGGGGGCACAAAAACTTAATTAAAACTTTAAACACCAACTAGTGTAAACAAAACTTTAAAAGAGCTTTAAAAAAATTGACCTTAAGGGTCAACTTAACAAGAGATTAAACATTAAGCAACCAAGTTAAGAAAAAGTATTAACTAAACAAAAATTTAAATAGTTAACTAACTACCAAAAGTAAAAGAAGAAAAATTAATTACTCAGCAACTTAAAAATCAGAGTTAACCAAAACTGTCAAGACTAAAAAAATAAATGACAACAATTACTTTTCAACAAGGCACAGAAACTTAAGTTCAACTACAAAATAAAAACAAATTAATAACCTTTAAGTCTGATAGCGGAATTAGGTTAAATCATAACAATAAAGACATTTAAATTCACAACTGAAATATGTAATAAATAACAATGTTGATAGTTATATCAGCTTCCTCCCTTGGATGATCACTTCCATAGAGAAAATCTCTAAAGAACTCTTCCCATCTTTTTAGCACTTCAACTCAATCACTTGTAAGCTCGCCATCATCTTTTCTACAAGTAAAGCCCCGTTTCCATTAGTGTGTTATCAACGCTTAGTGCATTGGGAGAAACGCATTACGCAGATGGACAATCGTTTACACTGTTGTGTTGGATTTTATACGTACGGAAGTTCGTTGGTCAAATTGCATTCATGGCCACCAGATGCCTCTGATTTAACTTACAAGATTCGGACTCTTAAAATACTTAAATTCTATGTTATCAGAAATGTTTAGTTGTGCTTATGAACTGTGAAAGTAAAGCAAGTTAACAATTTTTAGATAAGTAAGGTTATAACGCATATTATGAACGTCTCTTGCATAGAAGCTGGAGTAATTTAAAAAAATTTCTTTGCGTTTCTAGAAGCGTTAAGTATTGACCAAATAACATATAATTAAAACTAAAATGTACTGTTACTGCAAAACAAATAAAAAAGTTAAACACATTTAAAAATAGCTGGTACCTTAAAAATGCAGAACAACTGTAAAGAAAGGTTCACAATATTTACAGAAAATTTGCTATGCTTGTATACCTCTGAGTGCTATGTGAGATTGTATGTTTTTAAAATATGTGCAAAATTGGGGAGAAAACAGATAGTACATAAAATTTTAGCATTGATTTCTTCAGTGTGATTGCTGGATAATTTATTAGAAATCTAGTTTGTTTTAAAATGCACTATGTGCAGTTATATTTTGTGTATAATCCATAAAATATTATTTTTAATTTATAAATTTTAAATTCATGGCTTTGTTTAGAAGAAGTTATAAAGATAATCTTTTTTCTCTTTATATATGTATACATACCTAAGGAATATCTCTTTATATATGTATACATACCATAAAATGGAAATATTTAATTAATTAATTCCTGTGCTTCAGCTGGAGAAAACTGAATTTTAAAGCAATTATTATAATAAGTTTTTAAAAATTGTTTTATTACAAATGTTCAGGGCATTAATACTGTCTCATGTTCATGGGTATTGAAAGTTTAGAGCTGGAAACATCTCAAAGTTTCATCACATGTATGTATATTCACATAAAAGTGAAATGAAAAACAAAATTATATATATACACGGGGAGTATACTTTAAATTCGTATTATACTATGACTTTCAAAATAAATTCTTGAGGGGAAAATTTAAATAAATAAAAACATAAATAAAACATTATATTTAATGCACACATGACCCAGAAAGCCACAGTTCCCTACCCTCAGCTTTACCACTACGCTTTCACCACACTGACGTGATTAACAATTTTGACTTATATAAATTATCAAGTAAATGAATTCATAAAACTAAATTTTTTTGGTCCTATTTCAGTGTGCTATCATCTAAGAAATTCACCAGAGTTTGTTCTTCAGCTTCTAGAACATATCTTACAAAAAACATTATTTTTTAAAGCGTCGTTCCAATTGAAGTTAAACGGACTGCTAAAAATATATTCCTTGTGCTTACAGATATATGTTAGCCAAAAAGGTATATTTGTAAATAGAGAAATACAAATTTAACATACTCTTTAATGCAGTGAAATATTTAAAAGGATATTAAATTTATTTTATAATTAACGCTTTTAGTTTTTCCTGTTTCAAAAGAAAAAAATAACTAATCTTTTCATGCCATATCTGATTTGCTATAGCAGTCTGATATAGTCAGATGTTCATTATCGTTAAAGGTAAATGTGTATGCAGAACTAGGAAATAATTTTCAGAACAAATTTTCCTATTTCATGGACTTGGTATTATATTTTTTGCTTCCGATTTCCTTGACAGTAATCATTTCTCTCTGCGAACTCTGCAGTTGCAGTTATCTTATTTTTCTTATCCTTTTTTAACTAAATTAAGCTGATTGCTGTCTTTTTCAGTATGCAGATTTCTTGCTATAATGTTAATTCAGAAATAAGTATTTTTAGCAAAACATTCTTTCCCTGATAAAGCAGTCAACACTACTTCTGTCGCCATTAATTTTTGGTGAAAATGCCCAATTGCTCACTAGCGTTCATTGCTACTTCTGCTGCCATTAGTTTTTGGTGACAACACCTGATTGCTCCTTTTTTACCACGGGACTCCAACGCTTCCGCAGACCTACGGATAGAAGTTTAACATTGTTGAACTTCATCCGTTCTGTCATCTGTCAACAGACAGCAGATGTCAATGAAAATGAATTTGCTCACTGATTGGAGAAATGCATACACACCACAATGCATATGCAATAGTGGAAATAGGCCTTAATAGACTTGGGAAAGGCAAAGCGAGATAGAGACTGATTTTCTGGTAAAATTTTCACGACTCTTTTTGTGTTTTTGATTTTTCTATATCACTAAACTGTTCCTCCATATATGCTTTCTTTTTCATATGAAACGCTCTTTTTTTCTTGTCTTCTCAGCTCTTTATAATTTTCCTCTGTTCCTCTAGTATAGTGTTTTTGAATCATAAGCTTATAAGCTTTGTTTTTATCCTCAGTAAATTTTGCACAATCACGCCATCCATGTCATTTAATCCTTTTCAGTTCTAGTGTAACTTTCCTTGCACTATTCTTAATTATTTTTTTAGTTTGTTTCCAGGAGAAATCACCATTCTGTAAATCATCAAATTTTAGTAGCCTTTCTTTTATTTTTTTTTATAATCTTTCATTGTCACAGGTTTGTGCAATGAATCAACATCCGAGATTTCATCCCTATGTTGCCTAATCCAAACGGTCTTATTTATCCTTCTTTTCATCCTGGAAATTACCAGAAAGAGGTTGGAATCAACATTGGCTCAACCATAACTGTGGACATTCAAAAGGCACTTTCAGTGTCTTTAGATTTACCAGGAAATGCTCAGTCTGATTAAGCAGTTTCCATCTGGGCAGCACCATATGACTTGATGTATATTTCTGTGTTCAAAGTAGATACACCGTGCACAAAAAAAGTTAGATGCTTCTATACCTCCCGTTCTACTAGACTGATTGTTGAAGTTTAACTTGTGTTTTCCATGTCTGGAAAGCATGATATTAGATTTATATATAGCGTTGTTCTAACCAGGGTTGTGGAGTCAGAGTTCTGAATTGGAGTTAGGCAGATTTTGGGGTAAAAGGAGTCGGAACTGGAAGTCGCTAAAAACCCGTCGACTCCAACTCCAGTTTTTTTTTGATAGTTTAAATTTGAAATGAAATTAAAGTGAATTGAAAAAAAATGACAAACTGAGTTATTGTTTTTATTTATGGACTATATACATTAACAGTTATTTTCTATTTTATTGGCATGTTAATAAATAAATATAAGGTAGGAGGATGGATGTGATATTTGCCATTATTGGTTAAACTGATTCATTTAGTTACTGCATTTAGTTACAAATATAATTGGTAAATTTAGGTAAGCAGCAAGAACTCCCAAAATTGATGCCATTCTTAGGAAGAGAGCAGGAAAAGGAGAAGTTATTGATCAAGCAATGTGCTGGAGAAGTACATTATTTGATGACATAGAGGTTGTTAGAATTAAGAACTTTTTTAGAAGATGTAGATAATCCTAATGTTTCTCTAACAGAAAGACTGTTGAATGATATTGCAGAATTGAAGTCTTCTTTCTATACCATATATAGCCACATAAAAGCTACAATCTGAACAATTAAGGCGAGAATGAAAGAATGTGATGTTTGTTCTTTCCGAAATGGAGAGCTTCATCCAGAGGGAATCATTTCTTCAATGAAGAAAAGGGAAATTAGTTTTCTAAACAATGACAACTTGCTGGGTTCAGTTATATGTAGATCCAAAACACTGAATTTTGTTGGATGACGAACAGATTACTCGTGAAAAGGCAAAGGAAGTCATCTATGAACTTTAAGAATGAACTTATTCTCAGAACAACTGGAGTATTCAAATCAGGGCAGTCAAACTGCTTTCATTGCAACTGAGTCTCTATCATCCTCTTCCAGTGATGAATTAGATTTTGAAAAATATTTGGACAATATCGAAAAGGCTAAGGCAAAGCAAATGAAAATAAAGAACGAAGAACCTTTGGTTAAAAAAAGGAAAAGATACAAACGAGATTTCTACACAGCCTTTGAAGAAATAGAGAAATGTGATTGCTCTTTCAAAATACCTTTTTTAGAACTTACAAAAATCTATCTTGAAAAGTTAAAAGAAGTAGCCCTAACAGTAACAGCTCTTGCTCCTACTCAAATTAGTGTGGGAAGACTCTTCTCAGCTCTGAAGTTTATCAAATTGGTTCTACAGTGCTCTAAAAAAGAAGATTTTGCTGAAGTTATTGTGTTTCTTAGAAATTAGCAATTAAATGTAAATAATTTGCTATGCCATCAATTTTGTTTTCTATAGCATCTATTACTTCTTTTATATTAAAAAAAAATAAGCTGTAACATATGTGTATATGTTTACTGTTTACATATATATGAGGGAGTCGGAATCTTTAAAATTCCAGGAGTCAGAGTTGAAGTAGGTCATTTTCCCCACCGACTCCACAGCTTTGGCATGAAATCGGACTTTTTTCCGAATAACATACTAATTTCTTCCTTATTTCGATTCTATGACTCAAATTATGCCTAGATATTAAATTTTGTAATTTTTGGTGAGAAATTTATTGAGAAATTTAAAAATTTGTCTTGGTGCAATTTTTTAGTTTGCTCCAAGAATAATTCACTTAACAAACTTCTTAATTTATAGCAACATATTTTCCTTTCCTTTTTTTCATTGTACGTGAGTGGAAAAAAGGTCATTTTTGATTCTTTCAAATAATTTTAACAAAGTGTGTAAACAACATTTGGTGTTATCATCACTTATAATGAATATGCCAAACTTAAGAATGCACCAATATGTAAATTCATGTATATCTTAGAACGCTTTAAATAAGAAATCTAATTTTTTACAGGTGTGCCTAGAAATATGTCTACTGTAAGATAACGTTAAAAATTTTATAGGTTATATTACAAAATTTTTTTGAAAAATTTATAAAATTATATAAAGTAATAAAAATACAAATTTTAAAAATAACTTATAGAAAATGTGCAAATTATATTTGGATGAAGTCCAAATTTCAAATTCCGGAAGAAGGAATCAAGTAAGTTTAATAAAAAAAAAGAGATATTAATAAATATATATCAAATTCAATTAACATGGAGGAACTCAAATTTTGAGAGCTAATTTTTTAAAAACTACTCATGTGATTTTTACAAAACTAGGCAGTTCGGCATAATTTGAGTCATAGAATTGACATATGGAAAACAAAATTGGTATGTTATTTCAGAAAGTGTCCAAATTTATGTTAAAATACCTGTGCTAGAATGTTAGATACAGTAGAAAGTCAGAGATCCGGACCCGTCAGGACTTCGGCGATTCCAGATTTGGAATTTTTCTGGATATTAGGTCATCAGTTTAAATCTAGTAAGATGGCACACAGAAATTATAAAATTAAAAATATTAAATCATGATTTATGAAATAATGAAGCATTTGTTGTTATCTAGAGATTATCAAAATTAATACAAAAAATGCTTAATATTTATTTGTTTACTTTATTAAACATTTCTTTCAATGTAATTTGTTTAAGCTGCTTCATTTTTTGTGCTAATGCTTTCTCTTTAATTCTATAGACAGACATAATTTCTTGTTCAGTTAGAAAGTTCCACTGTTCAAATCTTGTAATTGCTATGTAGAGAATTCGGACTAACTTGTCAATCGAAATTTTTTTTGTTTTCACTAACCTCTCTGTCACTTTCTTTACTATCGGTAGCATTATTTTCTAGATCTAGAACTATACTTCATATTTTGCCATTCGTTGATTGATTGATGATTAGAGCAGTGTCATTGCAATGAAAAACGTCTGTTATATTATCTTCATTTATTACCGCTTCTTCACATTTCTTTACAAAATCTGTTTGAAAAATTTGACCTTTGATTTGCAATATCCGAAAAACCTTCAAATTTGTGTCATCTTCATCGTCCTCACCATGAAATATGATAGCTGACCATAAATTATGCCATGCAATGTTTTAAATGTCTGGAGACACATCCTTCTATGTTCGTGCGGTGCTCCGCACAGCAGATTTGATGTTGAAATATTTAAAAAAAATTCTTGAATAGTCTTGCCATTATTCAAGAAATTTAACATGGATTTTAAAAATGCTTATATTTGCATTTCAGCACGAGTACTATTCTGATATTCATAGGCTCAAATGATGAACGTACAGTTTGAAGGAAAGAATAATGGGGATACATTATCTTTCACTAAAACTTAAAGTGAAGAATGAGTCGAACAGTTGTCTACAATCAGGACAATTTTTGCATCATCAGGTAAACCACTCGAATTTAAATGATGCCGAGTCTCGAGTATGAAATGATTTTCAAACCAATCATTTATTAGCGCTTATAACATCCATGCTCTTTTATTTGCAAGATATATAATGGGGAAAATCTTTACTCCTTTAAATGCTCAAGGTAGTGTATTTTTTCTCATTATGAAAAGTTTACATTTCTGCGTTTCTGCAGCATTTGCGCACGTTAAAATTGCTTTGAAATCTTTGACACCAGTTGCAGCCTTTTCTGTACAGGTTGCCAAGTTATTTCGCGGTACATATTGCAGAAAAGACCAGTTTCTTCAGCACTATAAATTTGCTCTTTAGGTAACTTTTCACTATGAATGAGTTCAATGAATTTATCTGCAAATAGTTCAGCAGCCTGAAGCTTTTTCACCTAAAATTTTTATTTCCTTTATACTGCCATTATTATTTCCATGGTGATTTTTAAATTTTGTGAACCAACCTGTCGGATATGTGCATTCAGTTTTTAAGTTCATTTCTTCATGAAATATTTTGACTTGAGCCATTAGCATTAGACCCGTCAATGGCACACCCTCGCTGCGATGCTGTCTGACCCATTCAATCATCACTTTGTCATTATCGTCACTTTTAGCGTAACGAATAATTTTTCTGTTATTCATTCCGAGTGGGGTGTCTGAATCCGCAAAAAATTCAAGAAGTTTCTTTTTCTGTTTTCTTAAGTCAAATGCAGTTGACTTTCCAATGCCATTCTCCCTTTTGAGACAAATATACCTTTATCCTTTGTTTGCAGAAATTCTATTTTTTGTTTGATGGAATAACATCGAAACATGCTTTGGCTTTGTAGATCCTGTTGCAGCTCGAGAATTAGAAACTCTTTTCAACATATTCGAAAGTTCAAACTTTAATTTTCATAGAATTGCTATAATAATAACAGCCTGCAAAAATAATAACCTGTATCAAATCAGAAAGTTAAGGAACAGTGTAATCTGCTATAGTAACTGAAATTCCTTTGAAATCAGTAAAGTCTAATTTTAGCCTAGCTTAATAGCATCCGCTATACATTATTGGCTATGGATCATGAGATTGGCGACGAAAGACAAGTTATTCCGATAAATTTTGTTTTGCTTCTATCTATCTATTCAGGCTTGTCTGATAGACAATTAATTCTGAATTGTACTAATTTAGTTATTTGTTATAATTTCGTCTATTTCTTGCACATGTTTATCTGAGCCCCGAATAAATAAAACCCCATGTATATTAAAAGTGTAAAGAGGGCCTGCACTAGATATCTTACTGCATGATGCAGTCTGCGGGTCCTAAATTCTACTAGCAAGCACCTCCCTAAGCTCTAAATTTTTGTCACCCCTAAATTTGAGGTGCCAGTGCTTTCCTTAAATTCTAAAAATTTTGTCATCCCTTAATTTTGTTGCTCGGTTCTTCTCTAAATCCGAAAAATTATATGTGTAATAAATTCTGCCATAAGGCCACAGTATGGCCATAAGGGCCCTGGTGCCAGTTCTGGTTTTATGTGAATCACAAATCAGTCATTCTTAATTCAAATAGCACTAAATGTAATCTTTTGGCCTGTGAGTATCTTTAACAAAATCTATTTTTTGTAAAAAAATTTATGTTAATGTTTTGCACGTCAACGTTTCTTAGCACATTTAACCTGAATCTATAACCATCACTAAGCGTAATTGTCAACATAAAAGGTTACCACACTCTTTGTTATTCAATTACTGATATCAAAAAATTGTTTAGGTGTCGCTGCATGAATCATTACTTAAGTTGTCATGTGTTGATAAACATGCAAAATATAATAAGTAATGATTCACCAGGTTGGTGTCTGCTGTATAAAATATTAGTAGCTGTAAACTCAATGATGTTCCTATGTAGAATATTTCGGTTTGAGATGTATGCCGAGCAGATATGCAGCTACGAAGCCAAATTATTAATAAAAAACTATGCTAAAATAATTGTTTCTTCAATAACAAAGTATTTTATTTAGCATCAAAGTGAAATTAAGAATCAGGACTCTCCACGTGTTTTATTATAGGGGAAAAAATTAAATGTGCATGCGTAAAGCATAGAAAAAAAAAAGATTGTTAGTGGTTTTGAGGTTTGGATTTAAGATTATTCTGGATATTGGATGTCCGGATCTCAAATTTTGTACTGTATAAATCTAATACATATCCTAAGTTGTGCTTTCAAGACGTGGAAAATGCAAGTTAAATTTCAACAATTGGTCCATTAGAACAGGAGATAAGGAACTGTCCCCCCCTTTTTTTTTGTCAAGGTCTCTTATGCTAAGTTTATTTGCATTATCATTTGAGAGACAGTTGTCATAGAGGTCCTTAAAGTTTATCATAAAATCATCTTTAATAGTTTCACATTTGCTCTCAGTAGGTGCATGTGTGCTGATAATACTAATATTATGAGTACAAGCTCAAATTCGCACTTTACAAATTCTTTCATTTATAAGTTTGAAGTCTATGACTCTGTCTCTAATTTTCCTTGTTACTACAAATCTTATCCCAAACCAGTGCTGCTTACCCTGACAATTATATAAAATGCTGTATTTTCTTTTATCCAAAATTCCTTGGCCTAGCCATATGACCTTCTGAATGGCCAAAATGTCTAATTTATAATTCTCAAACATATCAACCAGATTTTTAAGTGCTCTGCCGTTATAGAGTACATGCACATTCCTAGTGACAATACGCAAGTCTGTTGTCATTCCATGCCATCTGGGTGGTATCCATCTATGATTTAGCCCTTGAGATTTCTGAACGGAAATTTTTTTACAGGGTGAGGAAATTAGCCTCATGCCCAACCCCTAACCTGGAGGGCCAGTCCCTGGATATAATTCCCAGGGGCAAGGTGGGTATACTCACGGATGCTGGGTAGCCAGTTTAAATTATTTCTTACGACATGCATGAGTTACATTGGCATTATTCTTTCACACTCAGTCACCATGGGTGGTGTAATTAATTACAAATTCCAATTTTTAATTCCGACAATAGTGCACATTTGCTATCTAAATATTGCTTCATTTTTGCTAGGAGGTAATTTTTGATTTATATATTCTCTTGTCTTTTATATTTATATATAAATATATATATATATA